>JAOYMV010044449.1:0-19664 GCA_025802375.1 Polystichum acrostichoides
GACATATTTTAATATAACGATGTGTGTATATGGAGCTGTGGGTTTTTCCCTTGAGCTCCCAAGGGTTTTTTTATCCACAATTAGGAACCCTCATTTGAGTGGGTGTGTTGAGCTATATATAGTGTCTCTATATATAGCACCCTGGTCCCCTCTATATAAACCAATCTCGTGTGATCATTCTACACACTTTGGGGATTCAGTTTCTCTCTCTCGTCTCTCTTCTTCCACTTTCCAACATGGTATCAGAGCGTGGCAAGCTTCTTCTCTATTGCATGGCATATCACCATCGTCATCTTCCTTGACAAGCTAAGTTCTTCTTGTCTTATAATTAGTTTAATAAGTGTTTGAAAGTGTGCAAAACCTTTCTACTTGTCTAAATCTGCAGCAAATTAATTTTACACTTGTTTGATAGCTAGGTTTTGTGAATTTTAGTTGTAGACGTGTTTAAGAAAAGCAGTGTATATGCAAAAATTCACTATATCTTCATCGTTCTTCTTTATTAAAAGAAAGATAAGTGAGCAATAACATAGTGTTATGAGAACTCTCTTTGTGTGTATTGATTCTGTGCTTGTATTGATAAGTTTTGATTAGAGATGTGATTTTGTTAAAGATGGTATGTATTAGAAAAAGAATTGAAACAAGAGATGGTGTGTATCCATAGGTTGCACTATGTGGATGCACTACCCTTGTATAGAAAAACCTTTAATTATATATGGGGGTAATTTGCTGACAGCTTGAAAGATAAAAAGCAGCGCAGGCTAAGCTCCAAAGGTGGAGGCACCGAGGTAGGTGCAAAGAAACAGAAAAATAAAAAGGAAGCCTTGCTAGACGTTGCTGAGAGAGAGAGAGTCGTGCAGAGAGAGAAGGCCTCCTGCTCCCCCCCTCTCATGCCCCTGTGCTCCTAAATGTCCCTTTGGGCTGCCTTCCTCTGCTCTCTCTCTCTCTCTATCTCTCTGCTCTAACCAGCATAGCAGCTGACAAGGGGAAACAGAGCCATGACGAGATTACAGCCCCTGTGCTCCTCAATGTCCCTTTGGGCGGTGCTCTAGTTGAATGTATGCCAAGTGTGGTGCTGTTTCAATGGCGTGAGAAGTGCTTGATGGGCTGCCTCCTGGGGATGTTGTCTCTTGGAATGCACATGCACAAGAAGGTCACACCAAGCAAGCACTAAAGTGCTTTGAAGAGATGCAGCGTGAGGGCATCCTTCCAGATGCGAAAGCATGTGCCACAATCACAGCAGCTGACAAGGGGAAACAAATCCATGATGAGGTTGTTGGAGAAAAACATTGTGCTGGGCGGTGCTCTAGTGGACATGTATGCCAAGTGTGGCGCAACAAGTGCTTCACGGCGGGCTGCCTTCTCGGGATGTTGTCGCTTGGAATGCACTAATTGCAAGATATGCACAAGAAGGTCAAGTTGATCAAGCTCTAAATTGCTTTGAACAGATGTAGCGTGAGGGCATCCTTCCAAGTGTAGTAATTGACACATGCATCTGCATTTATTGGAGTCGTTGACAAGGGGAATCAAATCCATGACGCGATTATGCGGCAGGGGTTATTACAACACAATATTTTGTTGTGGGCAATGCTCTTATGGACATGTATGCCAAGTGCAATGTTGTTGTGAAGGTATGACAAGTGCATCTGCATTGATTGGAGTCGTTGACAAGGGGAATCAAATCCATGACGCGATTATGCGGTAGGGGTTCTTACAAAACAATATTTTGTTGTGGGCAATGCTCTTATGGAAAAGTGCAATGCTGTTGTGAAGGTACGACAAGTGCTTGAGGGGTTGCCCTCTCGGAATGTTCTCTTGTGGGATGCACTGATTATAAGATATGCACAAGAAGGTCAAGCTAAGCAAGCTTTGAAATGCTTTGAACAGATACAATGTGAAGGCATCCTTCCATATGCACTAACCTAGACCTGCATCTTGAAAGCTTGTTCCATGATTAGAGCTGTTGGCAAGGGGGAACAAATCTGTGACAAGATTGCAAGGCAAGGATTGCTACATAACAGTATTGTGTTGGTCGATAATCTCATGGACATGTATGCTAAGTGTGGTGTTGTTTCGAAGGCATGGCGTGTGCTTTAGGGGCAGCCTTCTCGAGATGTTGTCTTTTGGAGTGCACTGATTGCACAATAAATACAAGGAGTCCAAGCTGAGAAAGCTCTTATTAGCTTTGAACAGATGCAACACAAGGGCATCCTTCCACATGTAGTGACATGTGCTTTTGTGCTTAATGTGTGCAGTCACCAAGGTCTAGCTGAAGAGGGCCAAGCACCTTTTGTGAGTATGAGCACCAAATATGGTGTGAATCCAATACTAGATTGTTACACTTGTAGGGTTGATGTTTTTGCGCCTGTAGTGCACATGGAAAAGGAAGTAAGATTGATCCAGGAGATTCCATCTTCGAATTGAAGTATTGCCCTCCTTGGTGCTTGCCAGAAATGGGCACATGTCAATGTGGGAAAATGTGTCTTCGAATGGGCCGTCAAGCTAAATAAAAGTGATGGGCCAACGTATGTTCTCATGGCGTATATTTATGTAGCAACTAGCATGGAAGAGAAGGTAAAAAACATTGAACCATGATGAGATTGCAAGGCAAGGGTTGTTGGAGAACAACATTGTGCTGGGCGGTGCTCTAGTGGACATGTATGCCAAGTGCGGTGTTGTTTCAAAGGCGCGAGTGCTCGACGGGCTGCATTCTTGGGATGTTGTCTCTCAGAATGCACTGATTGCAAGATATGCACAAGAAGCTAAATTGCTTTGAAGAGATGCAGCGTGAGGGCATCATTCAAGATGCAGTGACCTTGAAAGCATGTGCCACGATCAGGGTAGGTGACAAGGGGAAACAAATCCATGATGAGATTGGAAGGCAAGGGTTGGTGCTGAACAACATTGTGTTGGGCGGTGATGTAGAACAACATGGCAAATGTAAAGCAAAAGCCAATAGGCAAGGGAAATATAAAGCAAGGGTGGCACCTGAAGCCATGATGAAAGTATGTGAAAGTGATAGAAATGACCCCATTGCAAGAGAGTTACTCACAAACATTCAGGCTTATCTAAAGACCATTGAACAAGAGAAGGCAAGGGCTGCAAGGATCCAAACTGGTATTTACTGGCTGAGAGTGGCGGATAGTCCAAACTCCACCTTTTTCAAGGCTTTGAGGATCAAGAAGGATACAGATATTATCAAGGGGGTTGAAAATACAGAGGGTGTGTGGGTACAACAAGATAAGGATATCTTTGTGGGCCATCTTTGTGAAGCACTTAGCTAGCATAGTGGCGAAGGAACCTGAGATAGCACACGATTTCCAATCAACATTGGATGAGTTCCTTAGCCACATGGAATGTTGTATTATAGACTTCCAGAGAATGCAGCTTGGCAGGCCTTTCACTGTAGAGAAATTACACTGTGTGGTCATGAAGATGAAGAAAGAAAAAGCCCCTGCATCCCCATTGCGGTCTTCCAAGCTTTATGGGACACATGTGGGGATGATTTGTGCAATTTGTTGGTATATCGCCAAGGGATGTTGGGCTCAGATGGAGAAGAGTATGAAGAAATATTGCTGGTCTTTTGGAGAGAAAGAGGGATAGCATGCCATCTCATGGGAACAGATGTGCACTACTAAACAAGAGGGTGGGTGTGGCCTTCAAACCATGAGTGCCAAGGCCAAGAACCTGGCAACCTAAATGGATCACCAAATTGGAGAGTATGCAACCATCGGCTGTACTCATGAGATACTGGCTGAACAGGGCTACAGTCAATAAAAGGGAGTGGAAAGGTGCCCATTGGCTAGACAAGCTACTGGCTAGAGGAAAGGCGAAGACAAAAGAATCCAAGCTGGCTAATAGCCTTGTTCAGCAGTGGAAGGGACTCGTTAAAGGTGTGGAATGGGATGGCAATTGTAGAGGGAATGGATCCCTCAAGCAAAACGCTTAGTGCTTATTTCTTAAAGGATGAAATAGCACCAATTGAAATTGACCACATGGTGGCACACACGATACATTCTAAAGGACTATCCAATTGGATGGATTTATGGGACAGTTTCAACTGTGTTGGCAGAGCCTTCAGAAGATTGAATTTGCTGCTCTAGAGAGTTATGCATTGTGACAAAGGACATGTTGGGGAGCTAATGATTATTGTTAGCTATGCAAGTTCAAGGTGGAATCTTCATAATCCACAGTGGGAATTTGTCTAGTTATTTTTGTGGTTCTCTCACAAGAATCTTTATTGAACACATTTATCAATACATGGTAAATTCGACACAACTGAGACTCTCAAATATCACTACTCTCTTATACGATCCACTTGCCACCAAGAACTTTTTCATCAAACATTTGAATATAAATTCCACACCATTACATGTCTCCTGGTCAAGTTTCAATTCAATTTTTTTTTATCCTCTATGCTCATCAACCTGTAAAGATTACAAGGTCAAAACATTGGCAATCATTCTACATTACCATTGACTATATGTTCATCAGCCATTTTTTGTACTATGTATGTTCATCAACTTGCAAAGATCACAAGCTCGAAACATTGGAAACCATTTTGGTCGTTTTGTGCAATAGATGTGAGCCAAACGGACTCAATGCTCATCCATTCTCAAAAAGATTCAAAAAGACATCATGATTGTTTAACCTTGATTCATTTACTTTAATCAAAATTCAGCTTGCAAAAATGCAACAATCCAAACTAGAACAGAACCTAATCCTTTCCCAAAGATCCAAATACTATCCCCAATACATTAAGGTCATGGAAGCCAATACTTGCACATCATGATTGTTTAACCTTGATTCAATTCCTTAAATCAAATTCAGCTTGCAAAAATGCAACAATCCAAGCTGGAAAAAAATCCAAACCTTTCCTAAATATCCAAATACTACCCCCAATACATTGAGGTCATGGAAGCCAGTACTTGCAAATTCCACCTTGACCTTGCATAGCTCGAACATAATCCAATCCATGATACTATGTGCTGAACTGGAATTTTTTCAAACGCACTACATTTAGCATACATGTCAAGATAGCTACAAGATCAGGACCTACAGAAAATCCCAGTTTTTCAATCAGAGCATGTATTACTAGGCCCTTGTTCAAAGCTCTTATGCTACCACAAGTGTTGAGGCTACAAACATACATTAGAGCATTTGCAGAAACACCCTTTTTTTGCATTAAATGAAAATGCTCAAGTGCCTCTTCTCCATGCCCTTTCTCACTATAACCTGCAATCATTGTGGTCCATGAAACTACATCTTGTCAAATACACGTTCAGCCATGGCAAGCAAGCCACATTTGGCATACATATAAAGCAATGCATTACTCACATTGAGATCAATTTCTAACAAATCGTCTCTTTCAATCTGAGCATGTATTTCAAGGCACTACAACAACAATCTGAGACTACACCCTTCCAATGCCGCGGAGATGGTGCTGCATACATATGTCCACAAGAGCATTACCCAACACAATATCATTTTGAGGCAACCCTTGGCTCACAATCTCACCATGGATTTCTCTCTCCTTGTCAATGGCTGCAATGTGGCGGTGCAAGATTTCAGGCATAGATCATTGGATTTGAAGGATGCCCTCAAACTACATTTGTTCAAAGCAATTCAATGCTTACTCATCTTGACCTTGTACATATTTTGCAATTCACCTTATCACTCTGGATCCTCCTGTCCAGTCGAGCTTTGAAAGAAGCATTTGAAAATAGAGTATCAAAGCTATAGCCTGCTGTCTATATGAGAAAAGGTAGATTTCCCACTCATACTAGAAGCATGCACCTCATTGAAGGTCTCCATGGTGCAAGCGAGCAATATCGTAAGTCTAGAGAGCTCCCTTGCTGTGACATTTTACAAGCACTATCATGTAGCTTCACATGGATACATGTGCTTTGCGTGTGCTTTGTGTCCCCAATCAAAAATGCATGAACGTCATTACTTGAATCAATACACCAACTATGCCCTGGCTTCGTCCATGCTTTGTTCTCGAGTCTAATGACTGCTGCATAAATATTCGCCATGAGAATATAAGTTAGTCCATCACTTTTATCCACCTATACGGCCTATTCAAAGGCCCGTCACCCAACATTGACATATCCCCATTTTTGGCAAGCACCCAATAGGGCAAGACCAATTGTTGAATAATCAGAAGATGGCATCTCTAGGATCAGTTGCACTACCTTTTCTAGGTGTCCTGCATACCTGAAACAGTCAACCATGCAAGTGTAACACTAAATTTAGCTTTACACCATATTTGGTGCGCATGTTCCCAAAGTGCATGTCCCTCTTCTACTATACCTAGGTGACTACACACATTAAGTGCATAGAGAGATGTCAGTGCATTTGGAACGATTCCCTCATGCTACATGGACTCAAAACATTTTAATGCTTGCACACCTTGAGCTTCTTGTGCATACCTTGCAATCACTACACTCCATGTGACAACATGTCGAGAAGGGAGCTTATCAAGCACCTGTTGTGTGTTTGAAAGAGCAATGCACTTGGCATACATGTCCACAAGAGCAGTGCCTAGCACAACATTATTTTGCATAAACCCTTGCCTCACAATCTCGTCATGAATCTGTTTCACCTTGTCAATGGTTCCAATAGTGGAACAAGCTTTCAATATGGAAGCATAAGTCACTGCATTTGGAAGGATTCCCTTACACTGCATGAGTTCAAAACAGTCTAATGCTTGCTCACCTTGACCTTTCTGTGCATATCCTACAATCATTGCACTCCATAAGAAAACATCTAGAGAAGAGAGCTCCTCAAGCACATTTTTCCTTTGAAAGAGCACCGCACTTGGCATACATGTCTACGAGATAAGTGCCCAGCAAAATATCATTCTGTAGCAACCCCTGACTCACAATCTCATAATGGATTTTTTTTCCCTCGTCAGCATCTCCAATAGTGGCATAAGCTTTGAGAATGCAAGCATAGGTCACTGCATTTGGAAGGATGCCCTCACGCTGCATTTGTTCAAAGTAGTTCGATGCTTGCTCACCTTGACCTTCTTGTGCATATCTTGCAATCAGTGCATTCCAAGATACAACACTTTGAGAAGGAAGCTCCTCAAGTACATGATGTGCCTTTCGGAGGACACCACATTTGGCATACATGGCACGAGAGTTGTGGCCAACACAACATCATTGTGCAACAACCCCTGCCTTACAATCACATCGTGGATTTCTTTCCCCTTTTCAACAGCTCCAGTAGTCGCACAGGTTTTTAGGAGGCATACATAGGTGACTGCATTTGGAAGGATATGCTATCGCTGCATGCATTCGGAAAAGTCTAAAGCATTTTGGCCTTGCCCTTCTTGGGCATAGCCTGCTATTAAAGCAGTCAATGGTTTTGCTTTTCCAAGATGACCACATTTTGCATACATGGTGACTAGAGCATTGGAGCGCTTTTCAAGCAACCCCTTCTCAAAATGTCATTGTGTATAAACGGGTACTTGTGTACAGATCTTTGTTCTTAGAGCAAGCCGAGTAAGGTCACAAAGCAGCACCCTCATCTGGAGTTCCTGCTCAAGCAGTAGCATCCTCTCCACGGGAGAGTGCAAAGAATCGCTTGGTGAGCTCCAAGAGGGATCATACCAACCATCCATCCACAGAGACTCCTTATGGCGCTTATCGCAGTAGTGCATTAAGGGAATCTCGTAGCTCTGTGCAAAAGCCCGTAGAGGAGCAAGGGAGAGAGAGAGAGAGAGAGAGAAGCTAACCTGCTACATTATGAACATGTGAAGAGAGAGAGAGAGAGAGGGAGAGAGAGTGTGTGTGTGTTGCGAGCTTCTAGCCGTGAAAGAGCTCTGTTGTGTGTTGCCCCCCTGTGCTGTCACCTTGCCGTAGCCATGGCCATGGCGCAATGGGTGATACAATCTCTCTCTCTCTCTAGTTGCTCGCCGCTTTCTGCTTTCCCTCTCTCTCTCTTTCTCTCTCTCTAGGCTATTCAAAATTGAAATTCAAGCGGGGTGATGGCCACATCAGCACCATTTTCCACGTCAGCTCAAAGGGTGCTGATGCCACCTCAGTGCCACGTATACATAGAGCTCGGGTTTTATCCTCAGCCACCCCCCACCACACCTAGCTCGGTATGCGGAGCCTCGCCTGCAGAAGCTCATGATGTTGAACACTATAGGGAAACATAAGGGAAAGTGGTTGTCTTTCCCACATGGGAAAATGACCAAAACTTCTTCTGTACATTCATGTGTTACCCTCTTGAAGTAGATTGAATAGAGTTATGCCCGTCAAAGACGCGTCGGTCTACTCGTATAGTATAGTTGGACGCGGGATCGAGTTTGTGATCTTCTTTAAGGAAACAAAAGAAGTTTCTAATCTGCATATTTGTAATGATTAGGTTTTGAGTTTATATACTTGTTCAGAAGGAGTTTTTTAAAATAGTGGATAAACATCACATTATAGATACTGCAAGTGAGACAAAACAAATCTCCTTGTAAGGTTTACAAAAGTGACCAAGGTAGTCTAGACTCTAGAGAAAACAAAACTTATTTATTTATTTGCATAAGATACATGAAGTTTATTTATTTGCATCATATACATGATGGAAATCTTGTCTAGTAGGTGTATAAACAACTCAACCAACCCATGCAAGGTTTCCATTATAGTTAGCCACATGTGCATCAAGCCCGCGTACGTTGAATACGGTGCTTCCATTCCTTCTAGTACATTTTGCACTCAGATTTTGCCCATTGATTTGAATATTAGTGCAGGATTGTGCAAAGTTTCCATTTCTAATAGGTTGAAGAGAGCCATCTATGTTTCCAAAATAAGCATTGAGATCCAAGGTGGTGGTTACCCATTGTCCACCAGTGTTCTTGCAGCTTGCTTTTAGCACAGAACCTTGCATGCTCATGTTTGAGCATGAGCCCGAGAAACCACCACCCTACCACCACACAAAAAAATAAATAAAAAAAATCCATGCTTAGTAATGTCATCGGTCACTTGTCATGACTAATAAAACAACCCATGAAAAAGTCTAATAATATACTTGGTGAGGCTAACCGAATAGGCCCCACTACAGAGAAGATTTGTCGATGAAGCGCCACGGAGACCGGGACGCCGCTCGGCAAGGCTAAGGGACGCCAACTTCACAGTTGAAATGAGATAGTTCTCCCCCAAAAGGACTAATTTAATCTTAGACTATCTTAGAATCAACATAGGAGGTCTAGAGTTCAAGGTCATTACCGCAATAATGCACCATGCCATTGTGCTAAAGACGAGATAAAAAACCAGGAACGCTTCTTTTCCTTCCATGATTGGCAGCCTTGGTTGCAAATAAAGCTTAACTAAGCTCATTTATATATACGTATTGTGATTGTGTGTGTGTGTGTGTGTGTGTGTGTGTGTGTCAACCATCTAGAATTACACGCCTCATGCCACTAACTACCACTAGGAATTCGTATTCAATTTGTATTCTATACTTGTGTTTTCAAAAGCTAAAGAAACATAGTAAAGAAATTGCAATATAGCCACGATTGTTGAAAAGAAGTACTAAAAATCAAAGGAAATCATGAAGTGAAGCACTAATGCATAGTTTAGACACGAAGCACAAAAAAGATACTAAGCTTTACCCCCCACTAAAATTCATGCCACTCCCTCCTAAGGTTATTTTAATATTTAAAACAGATCCTTTTTCTTTTTCAAAAATTTGGCAACATTGCTCACTAGTTGCTATGTAATGTAGCTATCACCCTCTTGGTCTCCTTCGGCAATCACTTCCTTTAGCTCGAGAATTTTTTTTTGTTGCGACTCCATGAGATCATATGTGAACACGATCTTTGCTCTCACGTTCTTCTCCAGACCTAGGGCTTGTAGAAGACTTGTTGGAACTAATGCTCATTGTCCACTCGTGTGTGAACACCCAAACTTGAGGGGCACAACCGAAGGGACACAAAGTCTCATTTATAAATATGTAAACAAAATTAACAAAGCATGACGATTCAGAATAGCGTGCTCTCTGTGTAATGGCTATGGAGTCTGTGTAATGTCTCTCTTACCTTGCTTGTGTAATTGAATTAATAACATTGTTAATTGTTAATTGAATACAATCCGCACGTGCATAGCCCTTTCCCCGAAGCATGTGGGCCTACCCACCTCTGCCCTTTATTCATACACATGAGCCTTTATCTTCGCTGCCCAGACTGTTCATTTAACCATACTGTACTGAGCCCGTGCATGCTTATTCCCTTCGCTACCTTCCCTCCACAATTTTCAAAAACTATTCTGCGGACCTCAGCGTTTCTGACCCCTCTCCTTCCTACGCCCCTGCCCCTGCCCCCGCCCCGGCCCCTGCCCCTGCCCTCAAATCCTTACACGCTAAGCGCACCGAACACAGTACATGCATGCTGCACCCGCCCTCACACGCAGCCCTCACTGAAAATAAATCTCCATCGCTAATTATATTACTATTATGGTTTCGTGCATAACCTTCCATGCTGGAGCCATTTATCTTGATAGGCATCAGCGTGTCATTTTGCCTTCAAATTACTTAAACTTTTGATTTGAAATTAATTAGGGCCTCGTCCTATGCAATAGCTAGTCCTCTAGATCCGTGCCTTTCGTCGAGACCCGTACACTGCGCCTCCATTTGTATTCACGGATCTCTTGCTTCAAATACTGTGCAATCTTGATTCCTCTCACACTGTCACTCGCCTAGGCATGTAGCCTTTTATCTTTGCATTTTAGTAGACCATCATCATATAAAAATGTTGCCTACATTTAGGGCAATGCATCCCGCATCTATTATGGCCTCCATGTCCATATTGACACGAGCACAACGTCACTTGTCCCAAACTTTGCATGTTCCATGTTTTTCCACCAATAGCCTTGAACATGATGTTCGGACTTCATGTCCTCATCACGCTTTGAAGACTAACCTTCTTAAAAACTAGGACTTGGCATCTAAAAGAAAAACTTTGGATAGTGATGCCCATAGAGTGCAACTTCAAGCACTCAGAGGACAACAACACCCTTACTTGCCTATTTAGGCACTATGGTCCAAGAGGCCAAACCCCAAAGGGGGATTTTTCCAGAGTGATAATGCTAGCCACTCTAAAGGTGAAAACATTGACCACATTCATGTCCAAGAGACGAACACAAAAATACCAAAATAAGGTGACAACTTTGACTACTTTCCCACTCTTGATTTTATGGGAATCCTCATCAAGGAAATGAAAAAGCCCATAAATGCTTGAGCTCGTTGGAGTGTCGACCGCACCCACGAGGCCATAAATGAAAAGAAAACCAGTGTGACGTCCACTAGGCAACTCACCATTGTTGGATACATGCCCATCGAGGCAGTCCATAGCGGTAATTTAAGGCCAAGAGGCATAAACACAAAGATTATTGAAAGAGACCACTCTTAGAGCCCACGAGGCAAAGAACACACAAGTGTTAACAAAGTTCACTCAATTGGCCCAATGAGGCAATGTCCATGGAGGCAAATCGAGAGCCCAAGTGGCTTCCACATAGACAATTTTTCGTATTTATACACTTGTATATAACCATTTCTATATAGTCCCTCATTAAGGACACCTTAGATATACATGTTCAATTGATAATCATTTCATCAAAAAGTACTCACTATTTCTTGTATTTTCTTTGACATGTACAAATGCAACAACATTTCATTCACTTTATGTGCTTGAGGGGGCGAGCTCATAGGATGATTCAAGCTCACAAAGAGAATCAAAAGTGTTGCAGCTATAAAGCACTAATAGATGTCATCTTTTCCATTGGAGTTCCAAAATATATCCTCGTCATCGACATCAACATTTAATAGTTCAACACTTACCAAATATGGCACTCAATTATCTGCACACACTTCAATGCACATAATAATCCTAACACTATAATGTATACAACTTCATATTAACTTCACACACAATCAAGACATAGTCATACACATGACTATCATGATGCACTTTGTATATCCTCACTGTAGCATATGCGGACATTCGCATTAAGGGGGAGTGTTGGAACTAATGCTCATTGTCCACTCGTGTGTGAACACCCAAACTTGAGGGGCACACCCGAAGGGACACAAAGTCTCATTTACAAATATGTAAATAAAATTAATAAAGCATGACGATTCAAAATAGCGTGCTCTCTGTGTAATGGCTATGGAGTCTGTGTAATGTCTCTCTTACCTTGCTTGTGTAATTGAATTAATAACATTGTTAATTGTTAATTGAATACAATCCCCACGTGCAAGTTCAACAAGACTCTTTTACTTACTCTCATTGAGCCTCTTCAACTCTGCCTTTTCATTGCTCTCTTGCTAGTAGTGAACCATAAGAGTTTTAAGCCCTTGAGCTATGCCCTCAATGCCCTTGTAAAAAGAACTCATCTCCTTGATTGTACTTGGCATTGGCTCACTACTCATCCCTGCTTGAGTGGTCATGGTGGAAGATGGTAGATCTCGCACAAAGGTCTACCAATCAAACTGCTTTATCGGGATTGGACGTATTAGTTGTACATTCATGTGTCCAGCCAAAGATCTTTCCAACATAGGAGGGAGTGACAGAGCTTCCACAATTGGCTGCTTTCCTTTTGGCACCTCTGTGGTTGATGTGTCTTCGAAAATAGTAGCATCTAGGTCTATGATATATAGAGCACTTGTGATTGGTGTTGTTGCGGCTTCACATGTAGTGGTCAAAGTTGGGAAATCAAAAGTTTGAGGAGGGGATGGTTGTGGCGAGAACCCTTCTCCTCTAAATCCTAATTCATCTTCATGATCATGGGACTTTTCACCTTGAGAGAAATCCCCAAAACTCAATGGAATCTCTATTGTAGTAGTAGGCATAGATGTGGTATTAGAGCCTCTTGATTCTTCAACAGTTGATGGAGGGGAAGTCGTTGTGGTTGGTTGTTTGTCAATGGTTGTTGGCAGTAATTGGGTGGTTGCGTTAGAGGTTTCAGCTTGTGTAATGGGCACCTCAGCCAAGGTAGTTGTTACTTGAGGGACACTTGGTGGCTCACTTACAATAGCGGTTGTATAGGTGGTGCCAGAGGGAGCCTCAACTTCAATTCTTGGTACCTTTGGTGGTTGTGGAGGTTGTGGTTCCTCATATGTATTCTTTTTGTGCCTAATACTTTGGTTCCTTGCATGTCAACACTTCTTTCCAAGGAAGCTTTGTCCATCTTGGGTGTGGATCTTTGAGCCGCAACCTTCTTATCCCTTGATTCAACCCTCTTTTTTCTAGCTTCCTTAGCTCTTTGTGCAGCCCGAGGCAATCACTTTTAGAAGTTTCCTATATCACCCGCATTCAAGAGACTATTAATAATACCCCTATATACATGAAATATTTACACTGAGGGTGTCATAAAAAAAAACCCTCCACCCCCTAATCTACACATAAATTATACATTTTTTGAGTTAAAAAATCCCTTTCTGTTAACTTAGGTGATATCATACATTTTTGAAAAGTGACCACCCCAAGTTGTGCTGCTGCCTTGAGCTCTATCTATGTTTGTGTCTTGGGGACCACATCCTCATCTTCATGATACCTTTCTAGATTAGAGTCTTCTTCCTCCATCACCTTGGTCTTTGATTGGGTGCTTCTCTTGACAGGCTCTCTTTTGGTTGAGGTTCATGCCTTAGTCATGCACATAGCTGCCAACTCTTCAATTTTGATGGGTGGTGGCAAAATATCTATCATGCCCAAAGCATAGTAGGCCACCCTAGTACCAGTGGCTGAGTACGGATTCTTCTTAATGCTCATGTGTGGAGCATAATTCTTTATCTCTTGCAGGATGAAGGTTGCATAATTTCCTCTAACATCCTTTCAATCTATCATGGTGGTAGAGAAGTGATGGGCACCTTTCCCATTCGGGTGGGTGTACCCTCGGGGTTTCCTCTCCTAAAAGTGTTGAGTGTATACTCTCAAGGGAAATTCCGTCTCTAGAATGACCAAGTCCTTAAAATTTTTTGTTTGCCTGGCTTCCTTTCTGAAAGTGCCTGCCCATTCTGTACCATGGGTGTAGACACTCAAATCCTATTTGGCCTCCTCTAGGTTCAAGCTTCCTTTACCAACTCCTCTGTGATGGTCACTTTAGCCAACTATCCGTTGGCATATGAAATGGTGGCCCTACCATCCTCTTGTAGAGATGTGAGGAGCTGCCATGCTCTTTGGTAGTCTTATGCCACACAGGGGTAACTAGAAATAATCTTGAAGTCATGCCTTCTTGAAGGTTCTCTGGGAGTCCTTGTGCCTCTAGATTTGTTGCGTTTACTATGGCAATATGGGTACTTGGACTCTATCACCTTGTTGGGAGATGAACTCTGCTAAGTACACTCCTGTGTGATAAGCATCTAGTGTCCCTTTCCCAATGTAGCTTGAGTCTGACAACGTCACCTTGTGCAGTGTATAAGGTTGCATTTCCTCTTGATCTTTCTTCTTGCCCTTGTCATTTCTCTTGTTGCAGAGATAGCACCTGTAGCAGACATGTAAAGAGTGTGTCCTTTAGCACATGTGATAAAAAGTGTGCAAGAAGTGATAGTGAGTGGAAGTGTAGTTATGTTAGTAATTAGTGTCTTGAATCCGTTGCTTGACTCTAATCAATTAGTTTCAATGTATCTTGTCCAAAGAAGACCCATTTTGACTCTAATTGACCCTGTATCCATGGGATGGCCTTAGGAAACCCAATACGTTGAATATTTTCAAAAAAGCTAAAAAATTACAAGATTTTGTAATTGGTAAGCCTGGCTTTTCTCGGACCAAAGTTGTCCAAATTAGATTCTTTCTTCACAACTTGGATGTACATGTCTTATATAACCTATTCCTACTTGGATTTGTCATTTAGATCACAAAAAGTCAGGTTTTAGCCAAAACACATCGATTTTTTCATAACTGGACCAAATCTTGAGGTTTTGATGTCCAAATGGATTGAAAACTTGCAAGGGGTATCTAGGGAGGCTGATAAAGCATCTAGCATGGTCAAATACCCCAACTCTTGACAAAATGTCAGGCACGCCTGGGACTTTTCTTGTACTTTTGGACTATTTTGCACCAAGTAGTTTCCTCTGTGCTTGTTAAAGTATGGCTACGTTGTCAGATGCTGGTTTGGATATCGTTTGATGTTGAAATGACCCGCTTTTCAGCCCTGGTTTGGATAAGTGATGGGATTTTGAAGTTTTCTTTTGGAATTTGTGGTATCCAATAGCCTTGTGGGATGATGTGGAAGCTGAGGGTTACATTTCAAGTGCCAATTGTTCTCTGGAATCTAAGGCGCACCCAGGATTTTGTCTTCAGAAGCATAGATTTTGACCATCCTGCAGTGATCTACTAGGCTCTTGGACTCCTCTTATGAAGCATGTCTTTATTTGGATGTCAAAAGTAGACCTTTAAGCCCCAAATGGAGTTTTTGTTGCTTCAAAGTTCGTATTTTGACCACTTGGGTGGATTTTGGTGTCCAAAGTGGTTTGTGCATCACCAATAGGCTATATATGACATGTATAAGCCTAGTGTATACTCTAAATTCTACTTTGTTAGAAAAAAAGCCAAGCACGTCTAGGGACATTCTTTAGCATTTGTACTTTTTGGAAGCGCTCATGCCTTGGTTAGCATCCCCTTGTTATTTGGGTGACAGCAGGACTTTGAGAAATCAAATTGAGCATTGGTTGACTAAAAATGACCATTTGCAGGCTCTAAGTTGTCGTCTTTGCATTTTCTGGCATTTTCCTTGGTCCATTTGACCCAATCTTGGAAGTTTGAGTCCAACAAAGTGTCCTTAAGGCCTCTAGATGCCTCGTTTTGCATTTGGTAGACTTGCCCCCAAAACCCTAGTTTCTATGGTCCCATTTTGACATTCTTCTATCTTTATCCATTAGCTTCTAGCACCTCTTGAAAGCTTCCCAAAGTGTCTAGAAGTCTACCCATAAGCTATGTTTGTGATATGGCTCACTTTGGTGTGGTGTGTGTGCGTTCTAGGGTATTTTGCTCTATGTGTGTATGCATTGTGCATGCATTAGAACTGAAGATAGAGCACCCAAAAAACTTGTAAAAGTACCAACAAGAAACTCACCCCTCATGGCCTCGGTCCAACAACTATCTTGATGTATGTGTGTGGAGGTGCCAAATGCCCATCTCTCTCTCTCTCTCTCTCTCTCTCTCTCTCTCTCTCTCTCTCTCTCTCTCTCTCTCTCTCTCTCGGCAAATGAGGAAATGAGCTCCCTAATGGCCCTATTGGACTATAGTACCCCGAGTGCCCATCGGGCTTTGTGCATTCTAAGTTCCATTGTCCCCAAAAATACCCTTACAAAACTTACGGTTTGAATTGCATCGCGTTTGGACTTCATTTAATCCCATCAGGCCTTTTTTTACCAAAATTGGCCGCCGAAGGAGTGGCCCAATTTTTTAGTTTCTCCAATGTTGATGAGACTTGACACGATTGTTCCAAACATCTTCAGGATGAGGCTTTTGCTTTTGGTTTGAAATTCCGAGCCTGTTTGAGCTGTTTATTAATTTTTGAGAGTTTTATTAAAGAAAAACCATTATTAGGAAAAGCAAACAAAATTTATTCTATATTCAAGAAATCAACAATTTTATTATGTTGAAGAAAACTTGTCGTCATTGGCACCAATTTTGTGATGATTTGGCCCAATTTTCGACTTATTTTGAGCTAAAATCATCGTCATTGGCACCAATGTTGTGATGATTTGGCCCAATTTTTGACTTATTTTGAGCTAAAATCAGCAAAACACACCCTTACTTACATTATCTACACACACTTAGGGACTCATTTGGGCTGAATTGTCCCAATTTTACCTTGTATTAGGCATAAGAAAGAAGATCATTGAAAAAATACCCACCATGAACCCAAAATTTGGCAAAAGCAAAATTTAGTTGTGAATAATATCTGATTGTGTTTTTTGAGAGTTTGTCTTGATATAGCTTGATTATTGTTGCAGAATCTTTCCCCCTCTCCTAGTAGGATTCCTCCAAGGCAATTGATTTGTGCGTGCATGGGTGAAAAGAAGGTGCTATGCAGGCCTTGTAATGTAGTCCTATTATGCTCAAAGAAATGCATGTTAAAGAAATGATGTGCGATAGAATTTTGAGCGAAGTTCTCAAGGGTTATTCGTTGGCAAGTATCAACTCGTGGAAATCTCTCCTACGCTCCATCTTTATAGTTATATAGAATTTGACTCTTATGCTCATCTATTTGAGCATGAGTGGCTCGACTTAAGTATACTCAACTCTTCTAGCTTGAGTTAAAGTCTATTAACTACGCCCTTAATGCAGAGTTTAATATGACATGAAGGTATTGGGACTGGCGCTTTCTTCATTTGATGGCTCGATCACCCGACTCTGACTATGCCAAGAGTGTTTTTGCACTTTGGCGAGAAATTGGTGAGCTCTCTCCTTGATTGATAAAGGCATTGGTGACTCGTGAGAGGCTTTGCTTTTGAATGTGCTTCTTTGGTTTCCAACCTGTACAATGGATTTGATGGTGGTTTTGATTGTAGCATCGGTGCATCGTTTTGACTGCCATTCTTGTTTCATCTATTTGTATGAAAGAGGCAATTTTGCTTTCCTATCTTGAACTTAAGGGTTCTGATGCTTTGGTGTCCAATCCATTCTTACACATTTTTGTGGCTTTGGTTGCATTTTCTTTGGAGTTGTTTGCTTTAACGTTCGACTCTTTGATTGTTGAGTTCTAGTGCTGCGAGAGTTTTGACTTATTCAGATATTTCTTTTGAACCCAAACATACTTGATGTCTTTTTGAACCAATTTCTTGGGTATCCACACCTATTTTGTTCTTTGCTTCAGTTTAGGGTTTGATTGAACTTTTGACTATACTTTTTTCTTTGATGGTTGATCAATTTGCGATAGTGATGGTTTATCAATTTGCGATAGTGATGGTTTATCAACAAACTTTTGAGTATTACTGATAGTATTGTCCTTAGGTTGACAAGATGTATCATTCTTAGATTTTGTCCTAGAGAACTAGGTTGCATTATTCATTATTTTTTTTTCGTATATTTTGCAAAAAGCGGCCAAAATATACAAAAACCTTTAAAATACGGCCAAAAAATACGCTGCCACATCACGTATTTTAGATAATACATTTTGGCACTTACACTACGATCAAAGTAAACTTCAATTGAAGGATCCTTCGATCGAAGGTCTTTGGATCAAAGAATACACATGGCTTCTGGACTGTCTCTTGATAAAGTTTTTTTGGGGTTTATATTCCTCTTATAGAGTTGGACTTGTAGTTAACTATCACTATCTAATATTGGCATGAAATACTTATCCAATGACATTAAGGGATGATCTCCACAGGCAATTATTGGGTGGTGTGTTAATGCATGAAATGTCCCAACTTGAAAATTTGGCTTTGTACTTATACTATTCCCCTCCTCATCCTTTCTATAATTATAACTAGTTTTTTCATCTGCTTGATAAATGGTCTTGCCTTAGTTTCTTGACTGACTTGAGTTTCCATAAGGTCCTTGGATTCTTTAGATTCCTAGATTTGTCTAGCTGCTCCCTATGAAAATGTTGAGTATTTGTTCCTCCTACATACCTAGCCTTGTAATTAACTTTCAATGTTTTGAGAGTAGTTATGATATGATTACACACATGCGCGCATGGCTACCTTCATTAATCCTATGATTCAATACTATGTTGACTAGTTCCACATGGTTTACTAATAACCCAATTGTAGATTACCTTTTGATTAACTCATCTCAATGATTCTCTCTAATCAAAAGTATAAATCTTGAGTTAGGGTCATGATAATGATTAATTTACAATGCTAACTTGGTAATTCTAACTTGGTAAATTTGTGATAATTATTAGGGGGATTTGGTCCTTGCATGGTTTTGGGTTGAGTGGATATTCCTCTGAGTTAGTTTCATTTTGCATGCTTTATGATAGTAACCTTCCTACCACATGATCGTAGATTCTACTTGGGTCACCGCTTGTGGAACCATAATTGGCTCCTCCCGATGAGTGACATATGTTGGATGTAAATGCTTCAGTTGGAAGAATTGAGATATAGTGTCCCTGTTATAATTTCTTTGGGAAACTCTCTCTATTCTTGAGCCTCCATTGTTTGATAATTAAGTAAATAACATGTGCCTTGCTAATTCATAATTTCAATATAAGGCATTATTGTTACAAACTCTTTTCACCTAATGGTATTTGCTATGAATTTGGACTTAGGGTTTAATCAAATGATTTTGGTTGTACCATAATTTTATACCTAACCCATTTAAGATCTTCTTGGTTATGATAATCTTGACCTGTAGCAGACTTCGCTAATCTTTTACTACTCTAAATTGGTTAAGGAATACTTAACCATCTAATGGCATGTTATATATATCACTAGCTCAGGTTCTATAAGATGCATATTGGCCTGATAATATATTTCCTTGCTTGAAATGGTTTAGCATTCAGACATTTTAGATTCTCTAAAAAGTCTTGGTATCTTACACTGTATATTACATTTGGCTGACTCTTGTTGTTTCTCAATTGCTAAATGGGTGTATGCAAGATAGGGTGTACCCACTTTTGACACTTGGGCAGGCTGGCTATTCCCTGAAAACAGGCATTTTCTAACTATATTTGGCCATATTCACATAGTTACACACCTCCTTTTGAGGCAAGGACTTGTGT
>JAOYMV010044450.1:0-10821 GCA_025802375.1 Polystichum acrostichoides
GCGTCAGTTCTCTATAAGAGACATCTCTCTCTCTCTCTCTCTCTCTCTCTCTCTCTCTCTCTCTCTCTCTCTCTTACACAAACACACACGCACACACACACATTCATATGCTCAAACACATTTAGAGAGAGATGAGATGGTAGGGGAGTTGTTGGTGGTGGTGGCGGTAAGTAAAGGGAGGAAATGGGCCAAGGTGGGGGAGGATTTTGAGAGTGAACTACAACAACAATAAAAACATGCTCCAAAACTTGCTCCAAAAAACTTGCTTTTTTTCTACCCCATATATGATTAGCGCATACGCAACACATCTGCATAGTGCATACACATATCCTTAGCACATATGCATAGGCATACACATATGCATTTGCATCATCATACACCTAGGTCATACACATAGTGCATATGCATACACATTTGTATTTGCCTAGAGCATACACATACACATCCTCTTATCATGTACAAACATGCAAATGCTTTGCAGATACTCTTAGTGCATATGCATATGCATGCGCTTAGCACATATGCATACACATATGCTTAGCGCATATGCATACACATACACTTAGCGCATATGCTCAGTGCATGCGCTTAGCTCATAGGCAAATGCATAGTCCTAGCGCATATGCTAAGTAGATATATATATGCATACGCTTACCACATACACAACTACATATACATAGCACATACACTTTTCTTATATGCATATGCATACGTATGCATATGCACTTACTTAGCACATATGCATACGCTTAGCACATACACATACACTTAGCACATATGCATTGGCATATGCATTTGCATTTTCATAGTGTATACGCATATGCTTATTTCATGTGCATATGCTTAGCATATATGCATGCACATATGCCCATGCATATGCATACGCAGAGTGCAATTTTTTTGCGAGCTTTTTATTTCGAGCTTTTTAAGCATTTTAATCACAATTTTGAGCTTTTCATACAACATATCACTTTAAAGTCTTGTAAAACTCTAGTATAATATATTAATATGCATCTTCTAGCCGGGTTGGGATAATTTTAGTTGGATTTACACTATCATCAAAATACAATCATTCTAAACACAAATGTTATACTTTCTCATAAATACAAAGATTGAAATGGTTTAATTTGTTTGAACAAGTTCACACCTTTCTCAATTCTATCAAGCATAAGCACTGAGGCTCCCTATGGCTTTGGGTAGTAGGGAACATGAAATGGTCAAATAATCAATGGTCAAATAATCAATTTTGCTATCCTTAATGACAATAGCAGTATATGATAGATCAACCTTTTGAGACACGAATAGAATTTTGTGCTAAAAATAACTCACATCCTTAATAATAGGTTTAAATAGGCCAAATACACGTGTAGCATAACAAGATACAAATAAAATCATCCAAATCACCATGTATGACATTTCTAGCATAGCAGGAAATATATGTATGTATCCTAACCTATATATTTATAGGCAACAAACTGAATATAACAAAGCATATGTTTGTAGCATAACAAGATACAAATATAATACTCCACATCACCATGTATGATACTTGGAGCGTAACATGAAGTATATATATGTATCCTAACCAATATATTTATAGACAACAAGCTCAATATAAAAAAGCATTCGTTTGTCGCATGACAAGATACAAATAAAATCATCCACATCACCATGTATGACATTTTTAGCGTAACAAGAAACCTATGTTTGTTTCTAAATCCACATCAACATGTCTATACATAATGCATTTAATTCATATCTTGCCACCATGTGCAAATACAAATTTCATGAACGAAAAGAAAACATATAATCACAAATTTATCCCCTTAAAAAGATATATTTGTAGGAGGGACTTTGATTTAGGTCTGGCATCCAACCCATGGCACAAACACCCAACTCAAACTTAATGTCTCTGATTTTGGATAAAACAAACCCTCGGGGGCACAGGGGAAAAACCCACAATCCCTACAAATACTCTAATTTTTTACCAACGTGAATATATACAAAAAGGTCACAAGACCATAATGTTATGTCTCAAGTATAATATCCAAAAAAAAAACCCAAAGGACCATATTCTAAGAGGGTGTGCATGGCACATCCTCTAGCACTTTTTGAAGCTGCTCATCCATGTCAATGCAAAGACAATGTCGATGTAATGTCAAGCTCTCCCTACCAAGCCCCCCGCACCGCAAAAAAGATCTATGACACTGTCATACCTCTCCGTGAATGCAAGGAGAAGCCACCTAACAGATAGATATATGAAATGGTCTTTACATATTTATAGATGTCTTTTTTTATAATTAAAAACACCTTAATAAAGCACATATGTTCGAAAGTGAATACCTCCAAAACTTTGGGTGTCTCTCAGAACCTCCTCGCGAATGATTTCCCCTGCAACCTCTGTCTTCTCTCATCCTTCTTCCATTGAAGGGTCCATGAGAACACTCTTCTTTTTGTCAAAGACTTTTCTATGCACAGCCTTTGCCTCATCTCTATGCAAGGGAGGGGCATCATAACCCTTACGATAAAAGCACCCAATGTCAAATCAAGAACCTACAACCATGCAAAACATAGTAGAAGAACCATTAACGTATACAAATAAACTACTCCAAAGCAAGAAGAATGCTATTATAGACAACCTCCTTGCCATCATCATGATAATATCCATAGTCAAGTAGCAATACAAAGGTTCAATATAGGTTAAACCCCCTTTTGCGTGTATGTGTACAGACAAGAGGAAAGTGCTCTGTCAACCCACAAGTGATATACCACCCCTTATCTGCAACAAAGGCTTCTGCAAGTTGAGCTGCTGTAATAGATATTTCCCTTTTCCAAACATCCCATGATGGACATGCTTGTGGAGATGCTCCGGGCTTAGTCAAACCTGTGGGAAAATCTGCCCATACTAAATTCACAACCTCTGTGTATGGGCTTCCTTGGTGATTCAATTTCTTAGAGTCCACTTTGTCAAACCAACTCTCAAGCCTTGCAAAATAAAAAACTTTCCACAATGAGTGCACTTTTTATTCCACATCTACAACTCTAGCCAAATAAGCAATACTTATTGTTCATTGTTAGGATTGTTAGGATTCAATTTCTTAGACTGTTCATTGTTAGGATGAAACAGAGCCCTGCTGTGCTCCTCCACTCAAAACTTGTCTCTTTGATCCAACACCATGCCCCATGTCCACCTCATCTCCACCTAGAGCTTCATGTTCCTCATCAAGTTGAGCTTGGTGTTCCTCCTCCTCTTGCACAAACACTAAGAAACATCATGCAAGCACATTTGAAAGGCTTATATAGAAGATAAGAAATCATTTCACTTGAACTCACTCACATACAAAGCCTTCTCTCAGCTAGGATGGGTATTGAATAGATAATCCACCCACCAAGGACAAGCATTCTTCTCCCAGTTAGTAATTTCCCTCTCCCAGAATCTAGGTGGAATGCAAACCCTTTGAAAAATTAAAATATTTGCAAAAATTAAAATATTGAAATATGTAATGGAAATTACATGAATGCAAACCCTTTGAAAAATATATGCACCTTTCATTTGAAATACGTGAAGTAGCAAAAATGAGGAGCTTATCTTTACTCAAAGGTCCATTTCAATTTGTAGAAGACCAGTCATAGTCCCACACAAGCCTAAAAAATCCCTCACCATTTGTCGAATTTTCCACCTATAAGTATTTATAAGCACGCATTTGATATTGACGCTCGACCACATTCTCTGCTTTTGTTTTCTCCTCTTCATATTGTATGTCACTCATGTTTACCCGTTTAATCTCTGACATGGCCTTTCTTTTTGCAATCTTTATTTCTTTCTACATTCCCAGAAAAAGGCATTTGATTGAAAAATTTGACCACAAGTAATTGAAATCTATAAAATGTGTGAAATGTACCTTCCAAACAAGCAAACTCAAGATGTTTGTTGGGGCATTGTACGAGCTTTGATGTTGAATCTTATGCTCTGCTTGTAGCTCCATAGCTACCCATGTCCTATCCTCATCTGATAGTTGCTCAAGCAATGACTCTTTATTACATGTACCAAACTTTTGAAAGAGGAACAAATCATGGGCGTAGGTGGGAGTCACATGGATTGTTGCAATCCTTGAAAAGACAAAAGTTATGTAACTATCTAATACATGCAAAAAGAAGACATTCTAAAAATCAAGCACTCACTCATTTGAAGTCTTCAAAGCCAACAAGAGTTCACCCTCTTTTTTTGCTCTCCATCTCTAAGAAACAACAACGAACACTAACATGCATTGTTGGGTAATGAGACCAACCTGCAGCACATGTAGGCAATTTTAGCACAAAACCATTATTGAAAATGGAATAGATATAATAGAATTCATGACTAAGATTGACTTACTATCTCTAATTGCTTGCAACCTTAACCCTGTGGTTTCCATTCCAAACCAAAAAAAAATTGCCTCGAAGATCTTGCCATTCATTAGGTAATTTGGAATCAAAATCATCTCGCTAATTTGTGTCCAAACTGGCCCCCAAAGTGTCTTGTCCATAGCTGTAGCTTTAAGGTACTCCAAGCTTCCTAGTCTTTGCAAAGAAATAAGAAAAGGTGGACTGCCCTTCTCTGAATAACCAGTATCATAAAAAAGTGCTTTCAAGCCTGTCAAAGATGAAGTGGCTATGTGGACAGCCTCATATGGTACCAATCTGCAGCCCGGCCTTCCTTGGAGTGTTCTCACCAGTAACAAACATTGTTCTTTCTTGATTTTCCTCAGTACTTAGACTAGCAACCAAATCATCTTGAAGATTAGTTCCAATCACGAGAAACATCGAGAATATTTGTATGTGTGGGGGTATCCACATGAGGTTCAGTCACAACAGGAGATGTAACTTCTTCATCAACAGACAACAATGTGCTTCTACTCGACCCCAATGAATAAGGTCTTGAACCTACACAAGCTCAAAGTGCATTGCAACATGAATAAGGTCTTGAACCTACACAAGATCAAAGTGCATTGCAACATGAGGTAGTGAACCATGAACACTCAAATTATTTCACTTAAATAATTTTAAAATAGAGATTTAAATATACTCCTCCAAAAACATATAGCATTCAAACATGCTAAACAAAGACATCCAATGTCTTGGAAACAAGTTGATATGTTTGTACCTCTATTATTTTTCTTGCCTTTTCCTCTTCCAGCCATCATTGAAAAGGTCACCATAGAGAGCTGATTTTTTTTTTTGGAAAATTTCCATGTTACTCTAACATAAGTAGTGAAGCATAACCAACATGTGATGCTTTCATTAGAAACTACAAAATGAAGAAGATCAAAACAATAATTATAGCACCTACCATAAACATGTTAAGGAAGCATGCATGTTTACTTACTTTGTTTAATCTTCTAGCCCCGAGATATGTCTTTTAGTCCAAAAAGAAAGCCTACCTAGTTCAGCAACTCAGCAGCCCCAATAACTAGCCTCACTCAACATGTGCATGCTATTGGGTAAGTCCCACCTATGCGTGCTATTGGGTGAGACCAAGAAAACCTCTGAGAGAGACCCTGAGGAAAGAAAACTAGGTCTTGTGATTATTGGTGTTAGCATCTCAATTGGATAATCTTGTTCATGTATTGTTTCTTATGGCTTGCTGTCTACTCATCTAGTTTGTGCTCACCTTTCATGCCATGAAAAGATTGAACAAGGACATCTTGAGTGTACATATACTCAAAACCCCAGAGAAATCAGCAAAGCTCATGATGTTGTCGTAATCAGCAAAGTGGAAATTATAGTGGGAAATGTCTAAAACTTCTTGTGTATATATTAGTAGCGAGTTTTAGATTATATAATGTTTCTATTTTTTTGCATCATTAATTTATCTAATGGAGAAAACGAGTCTCATAAATCTTGGAAACTAATTGAAAGCTTGATTTCTACCATTAATGTGTAGGGTTTGCAAGAGTTGTAAGTAGTTTGCGTTAACGCAAACTGCTATAGGCCTTCGTTTGATAGTGGTGTAGCGTTTCACAGCATTTGAATGCTTAGAGGCTCACCCAAAACTTGTCTTTTTTGCCCAAGCTACAGTAGAGGGCTCCTTGCAAGAGCTCCTTGAATGTTTGAATGTGGTCTAGCTATGAGTAGTTTGCGTTAACGCAAATTACTGGAGGACTTTGTTTGGAGGCCCACATCACAAGCTTTATACATTTGGAAGTGAGAAAATCAATTGTGATGTGCAAAAAACCAGATTTCCACTGCCCACAACACACTGTGTGAACTCCTTGCAAGAGCCCTCACAAGTTTGCGTTAGCGCAAGCTTGTGGAGGGCCTTGTTTAGAAATCCAATTTGGATCAAATCCGACAAGCGGGTGAAGGCGTTATTCTCCACAGTCCTCTATAATGAAGACAAGCAAGCCATGGCAAGGGCAGCATGCTGCTTTTCCCCTGTTGGGGCTGTGGTAATGGTCTGATGCCATGGACAGCATGGGGATTGAAACCCATGAAAAATAGATCCCATACTGTATCCACAAAATTATTCACTCCAATCTCGTGGTGCAAAGAGTTAGGGTGGGTAAAAGGCAATGGTCTAATGCCGTGGACAGCTGCATTTGTGTATTCATGCTAGCCACATACCCTCCAAGATGTTTGCATTAATGCAAACAACATGGTGGCCATGTTTTGCTATAGGGCCAACAGACATGGGGATTGAAATCCATGAAAAATTTGTGATGTACAGACATAGGGGCCAACAAGAATCGGGCCAACAGACATGTACATATAATCAAGCAGAAGCACAAGAAGTTGAATGGCCTACATTCTCAAACTGCGAGCTCTCTTATTTGTTCCAGCCGCATGCCATCTGATGTACAGTCATAAATCGTATAAGCGTGAAAGACCTTCCACAAATGATAAATTGGAAAGGCATTGACAGGCATAGAAAGGCTTTGATCTTACGCGAGGCGGACCATGAGGGGAGCATGGTTTTCCTCTGCAAAATCAAATAATTTGAAATTTTCAGGTTCAGAGTTAACTACAGGGAAATAAAATCAAACGGATCGATTGTAAATACAGAAGTGAACCTGCAATCAAACATCGCTATTTCTTCTTAGCCTTTTCAACAGCATACATGTACTCATCACTGACAGCTGGGTAGGCCTTTCCCATCGTAAAAAGGGAAGTTCAAGATTGCAGCATCCAGAAAACCTTAATACATCTAGCTGGTCCATGAGGCCAGACTAATTTGAACCCACAAATGATTATAATTTACAGTTAAGAGAAGACACAAATTTGATCACTTAAAACAAGAAAGTAAAATTACTACAAAGGAAACCAAAACTGAGTGTAGATGGCTAGTAACTAAACTAAAAAAGTTAAACCTTTCTGAAACTGCAACAAATGCAAGGACAACAACAGATGTTCTAACTAGATAAAACTTCAAAATCAGAGCACCCAGTAACTGTGGTACATAGAGCAATTAGGAGTACTTCCAAGAGCTGCCATTATTCCTAAGAGGGTTTTTGGAGCTAAGCTTTCAGCCTCCTACCAATGAACTAGCGTCTAGTTTCCAAACAAAAGTCTGACAATCATTCTGTGCAACCGTACCCAAGTCTCTACTGCTCACACACAGGGCCAAAATCCCATGACTACAACAACTGCCTCGTTACTGATCAAAGTGCAGTTCCACTAACTCAAAGTGCACAGAGTTGCATATGGTAATAATCAGTGCATGCGTTACTGATCATATGCTCTCTTATTTGTTTGCGCCTCGTTAGCTCTAGATCTTATGCTCCCCTGCTCCAAGCCCGCATGCTCCCCCGCAAGCCCTGCTAGCGTAACTGTACCCACACTAGCCCTCCTCCTTGTTTGCGCTAACGCAAACTTCTTCAACGCTATGGCTCCCACTATAAATTATCTTCTTGCAGCAGCGTCACATAGTAATAGTTATAGTATATAATTTATATTTTAGTATATCATATTATATAGTATACAATATTTATTATAATATATAGTATATATTATATACTATATAGTATATATATTATATATATAGTCTTTTTTTGTTTTCAAACACAAGTATATAGTATATATTATATAGTATACAATATTTATTATATAGAATATATATTATATAATCTTTACAGTATATATATTATATATTATATAGTATTTGCTATAGTATATAGTATATAGTAATTAGTAAGTTATATAGTATATATTATAGAGTATATAGTATATTATATAGTATATTATATATTATATAGTCTATAGTATAGTATATATTATATACTCTATAGTATAATATATATTATTTAGTGTACAATATTTACTCTATAGTATATATCTATATTATATTATATATTATATAGTATACAATATTTACTATATAGTATATAGTATATATATTATATAGTATATATAGTATATAGTATTTAATATATGCACACGTCACTTACGCGTGATCCTAGTTATTTTTTTCATTTTTTTATAGTATAGTATATATAATAATATTGTATTAAAAATAATAATAATAATAATAATAATAATAATATTGTATAGTATATATATACACACACAGCAATTTATTTACACGATTAAGATACATACACATCAATATAATAAATATATATTTATCAATATAATATATATATATAATAATATTATATATATATATATATATATATATATATATGCATACATGTAGAAAATTGCGAATAATAATTAAAAAATTTCATACAAATAAAGATTCAGAGGAATTAAGAGGCCACCCCCATTGGTATGGGTGAGGGCTAGGTCATCATATTAAATACCCACAAACCACATTAAATGATTTGAGATTTGATTTCATTTAAAGAGAATAAACGGTATATAAATGAGCATCCATTAAGTGATATCCACTTCTTGACAGGTCACTTCAAAGCTATTAAAGGTTACTGCATGGGTTATCCATTAAGTGATATACCCACCTAAACGTTCATGCCATGATAGCTATTGGGAGCTGAAATCTTCTTTTTTGGAAGAATATAATATGGTCCGCACACATAACTATCCTTACTTCTTCCTTGTTGTCTCTTGCTGCTTGCTCCATTAGTTAGTCATGGAAGAGTTTGACATTAGCTTAGAGTGGTTGATAAGAGGTAACACTTTTAAACAAAAAGTGTCTGTTCAAGGAGAGAAAACTCTTGTAAGCTCATCCTATCTGCAAAGTTTACTACCACCATATCTCAAATTTAAGTCTTTGAGTGCCATTATTGACAGTGAAACTGGTAGAATACATATGCAAGTTTCCTCTCATTATGATATAACTGGTATAGAGCAGTTTTTACTAGATATTTCATTATCAAGCTACTATGTAATTGAGCACCAAAATGCAGAGTGTATTATTGCACACTCAAAAGATAAACATGAACATGAAGAAGAAGAAGCATGTATTATTGTAGACTCTGAAGATGAAGATGAAGAAGAGGAAGAGGATGAAGTTAAGCTACTTGTTGATGTAACACCCTCCATCACACAACCTTCTATAAATATTGCAAAAAGTCCTACTGGATGTCCAAAGGCCTTAAAACATGATAAAAAAGAGCACAAGGAGGGAAGAGAGTCGTTGGGGAGAATGAAAGAAAAACAAAAAAATGTGGTTTTGGATGGTCTTGATGATCTTGAAAGAGCTGGGTTTGGAAATAGTATTGTTCAAAGGATTTTAAAGATCAAAGGTGTGCATGTTCTGAAGAGTCGCATTGAAAGTTCCTCCGGACCTCACCAGGTGCAAGAGCTTCCTTCTTCTTACAATGGTGATATATCTTTTGAGTTGCCAGCAACTCATGGAGTCCACAAAAAAATGGATGGCATGGAGCAGAAGTTTGATGGGCACCTATGGACAAGACCGACCACAATAAATATGTCATTGGATTGTATAGTCAGGCTTAGTTATTGCCTTGGATTTCTACAATGTCCAAGGATAACTTGCAGTTATTATCTTAATAATAATGCATTTAATCAATGTTACTTTCATGGTTATATGGACAAAAAAGTTACAAATGGTCTCCTTTGTGACTCTGGGAAAACTAAGATTACATGCCAAAATCATGTCTACTGTATTGAGTCATGTAATTGTATGGTTTACTATGTTATGCCTAGAGAAGAATGTTTGACAAGATTGTTTGTGCACATTGGTATGCATTGTCATGATGTGCAAGCTGGCACCTCAAGAACACAAATAGAAAAGATCAGACAACTTGTGCAAGATGTGTTAAAAGTAGACAGAAATTATGGACCTCACAAAGTACAAATGATTTGTGGCTAGATAGATGGTACTGGATTCTCTTATCTTGCCAAACTTTAGTGAAAACCCTAGGTCAATAGGTGAGGTGGAGCTCACAAACTTTTTGGAGGAGTTGATACCCCTCATTGAAAACCACCGGTAAGGTTGCATACTACTAATGTTTAATAACCAACTGTTACTTGGAGACAGAGTAATTATATGCTTGGATATTACTAATGTTTATTTCCCAATTGTGTAGGTTTCAATATATTGTAAGCATAGAAAAGCAAAAAGGTAGCTTTGTTCAAGGAGATGGTTACAAAAATATCTTGCAGTTGAAAAAGAAATGCATGTTTCCTTTTTTTCATGGGAGTCAATTCCCTGGTCAAGGAAGCAAGAGTGACAAGTGCTATGTGTTCAAATGTCAACAAAGGGACCTGGGTCTGGAGTGCACTTAGTCAATAGAATGCATCAAACAGGTAATAGAGATTTATGCAAGGCTTGGGTACACTTTGATCATACGCATCGGGTAGATGAATGGGCCACAATGTCATGTAGTGTGTACGATTCAAGGTTGGTAACCTCAGTGTGAT
>JAOYMV010045560.1:0-10796 GCA_025802375.1 Polystichum acrostichoides
TCGGCTATGGGAGCTTGAATACCATATGACATTCCCGATTACCATATGATGATCACAAACATCATATGGCATTCCGGATCGCCATATCGCCACTTGAATTGCCATATGGCATCTCGTTTGGGTTCGCAACACTTGTGGGTGGGGTTGTCCAAAGTCTGCTACTTCTTAAAGCTTCGACATTGAGTACTTTGTTTGTGTCAATTGCTTCTCATTCTTAGCAAAACACCTGATGACAACTTCTGTGCAAGAGCTCTACCACTTTGTCTGTTTTACACCATAGTTCCAAATTCAGAGATTACAACATCATGAGCTTGTGCAAGATTATTGTAAAAATCAATCATAAAGACTAATTTATGGTAGTCATCACCAATGCAAAACACAAGACCATGTAAGCAAAATTACACATAGCATGGAGTCAAATGGAGCATAACATATGGTATAAACATCAATTATAAACACAAAGTTATGGCAATCCATCACCATTCCAGACACAATATCAACTACACGAAGACCAAATTGTTGATTGTGGGAATCCAAATGAAGTGTATCATAGCATCAGATGTAGACATGAACGATAAAAACTAATTTATGGCAGCCCATCAATTATGTGGAACATGAGATCCAGAACATGAAACGGTAAAGACTTTGGAATTATAAAGACGATTTTGTGCACAAAGAATTCCATAGCAAGAGAACTTGTCCCAGTAGGCAAGAAGACATGACATTGAAGCATCATACACACCTGAATTATAAACAAGAACTTTGCCTTAAGTAGGAAGTTAAAATGCCAAACATAAATGGGAACATATTCAACGGGAAGAGATAGTAGCACAAATTTCAGACATTATTTGCTTCAAGAAGTGATTTTACAAAATAGTGTATCAAACATGATCCACACTCCAAGATAGGAACACCAATCTATAGTTTCATCGAGAGGTACATCATCCAAACTATCATAGGTACATCATCAAAAAATGGTAGACAGTATCATGGCATAGACAGTCACAATGAGATTCATAACTATGTCGACAAAAACTATAAACATAACATGGGTGTCACGGCTATCCCGGATAATAGTAATGAGTGTCATGGCAATGCAAGCTATGCCAAACTAGACATAGGTGTCATGGCTACGCCAGCTATGCCAAAAACTAGAGATCATGTCTTCAAACTTCACCCAAGCATTGCATTGACCATGTATGTAGATCCATCTTTAGAGTGCACACATCTTCATGGTAAAACCAATCTTTTGTGAGCTGCAAACAAATAAACGCATTACATACGAGTTACACACATAGAGGCATGGTATGTTCATATGTGCTTCACTATTTAATTACACTTACCCATGCCTTGCCAATTCCATCTTGAAATATGCCAGCAATAAGATACTTCATACATGCCATGGCATAGAATCCACAGTCCAGACCATTTGGTTGCTTTGGAACCTAACCCAAAAACAATACCCATTAAACAATTGCATGGTATTTCAAGAACAAGAACCGGTAGAGCATGTACACACCTCAATAATCTTTAGCTCTAGCTCGTTAGCAGGATTCAAGAGTGTAGTAACAGTCACCGAATCAGCCATCAATGGTGCCAAGATCTTGAGAGCGCTGAAATAAATTGAAACAATATTTTTTAGCTTTATGTGAGATTGTGTGACATGCATATGCACATAGACAAAGATTCAAGGAGAAGAGGAGGATTAACTACCTATAAACACTCTCTAAATAAACCTTGGGATCTGTGATACTCAAAGAGTCGAAGTACATCAGGTAACTTTTTCGACCTCGCAAACTACGCACCTTTTTATGCTTATTCACATAGAGTGCAAAAAGAGTCCAATGCCCCCTATTGCAAAAAAATAGCACATGAGATGCACCCATATTTACTATTTGTCTATGAAAGTAAAGTGTTGTATTAGCTACTTTTCCATACCTGCAAATAATAGGAAAGAAACATAGCACAAGTCTGGAGACATCAAAGCACTTAAAATAGTGTTGCAATGATTTGCCCTGTAAGCTAGGTCTTAAAGACCACATCGAATCAGCAAACACAACATGCTGAAGAATATCACTAGGCATGGTGTTTTCCATCCATCTGCATGTAGGCAAAATCAAATAAGACATTTGCAAGTGGTTCTATTTTTGCAAATACAAATAGCAAGTGAAATGCTTACATGTTGAATAGATTCATAGTCTGAGTAGATGCCTTGCTGGTCAAGAGAGCTTGCAAAAGTGAATTGTCCACACTACATATAAGTCCTGACCTCTTAGAGATAAATGATATATTTGCCCCAGAACTGAGCCTGTTACATAAAAGGAACAAAAAAGAGAAACAAGTAAAAATCAAAATATTTCTCAACTTATGTAAACAAGTGTGCTAATCAATCATATACCTAGATTGTGCAACACATCCTCTTGTTGCTCTGACTTTCAAATCCCCTTTCTCTTGCATGGTGACATAGCCATTTGAGATCTCAAATATGAGATCTAGAGTTTTGTTGTTCTCTGATTCTGTTGGTGAGTTTATATCAATAGGTTCTTTGTTATTTTCAATATGTTTCTTATGAGAAGACCTAACTTGCAACTTCTTCCTTAGAGTTTCAACTACCTAGTACATGGAAAAAAAAAAATCATTATAAGCTGTTAGCAATACACCCATTTACCAAAACAACAGAAGCAATTATGCAACATATTCCAATATTGACCTACCTGCTCACTATCTTGAAATCTGACCTTGCGTTCGCTCTCAGCTGGCTTTGATGTGCCAATTTTTGTTTTGTTCAGCGAAAATAGTGTATCATCGACCTTCACATTAAAATGGTGAGTAGCATGGATATTATGAAAACTAAATGCCGTTAACAAACCACCCATTTACCTAAACAAAAGAAGCAATTATGCAACATATTCCAATATTGACCTACCTTCTCACTATCTTGAAATCTGACCTTGCGCACTCTCTCAGCTGGCTTTGATGTGCCAATTTCCATTTTGTCCAGCCGAAATAGTGTATCATCGACCTTCACATTAAAACGGTGAGTAGCATGGATATTATGAAAACTAAATGCCCTAAAACCATCATTCTAACATATACAAAATCTATGTCAAATACATAAACTGAATAAGGCAAAGAATGCTTACTCTTTTCTTCTCTGCATCATGATCAAAAAGCTTAGCATCATCATCAAAAAGCTGAGCATCATCATCAAAAAGTTGAGCTTCATCATCAGCAAGCTCCCCATCTTGCGCATCCATATTTATATCTATCCCTTCTTTAAGCTGGAAAAAAATGTGTTAACTTAGATGAGTGCACACAAAGAGGCTTATATATATATGATGCATGTATTTGTGTGTGTGTGTGTGTGTGTGTACATACGTACATTGTAAGTATGAAAGTGTGTGTGTGTGTACGTTTGTACGTATGTACATGCATTTGTATGTATGTATGTATATATGTGGAACTAGAAGACATTGTCGATGCTCAATGTCAATGCTTTTTCGACTACCTTCACATGCATTCAACACTTTAATACACTAAAGACCGACACACTAAAGTTTGATACAGTATAATATGAGTAGCATGGATGTCCCCTACAAATATCACATCTTGCTACCATCGGATGCAAAAACGTTCCTGCTATCCTTGGCATTAGTAAAAGCAGGTCCATGTGACAAAGAAATGTTTCCCCTATGGGCACTTCTATGCCTCCTTTTGTACAGCCCTTTGGCAGCCCCCAGTCTCCTCTTAATGCACACACTACGATCCCTTGCTTTCAAGCACACAAGAGCCACTAAGCCAATGTGGCCTTGGGCAGCCTCTAAGTCAATCCCTCACAAAAATCACATCTTACTACCATCTCCCTTCTCTAATGAGATATGTGTTGAGGATAAAAAAGGTGGATAGCCATATGAGCCAAAGGCCCATGACAATCAACATGGACATGCCATGTGAACAAGGCCTATGACATATAACAAAGACCAGTAGTCTGAACAAGGCCCAGGACATGCAACTAGGGCAAATTATGTAAACCAGGGCTCATGGTGTTTAACTAGCCCACCACATAAAAAAAGAGCCCATCACATCCAATAAAGGCAAGTTTCCAATGGAGGCTAGCCATCTCTCTTTGTGCATGAAGTGTAGCTTTGTGCTGGGTACGTCACTTATTCAATATCGAGTAGCTTTATGACATTGAGCGGAAGATTGTCCTTGAATGGTGTCGTAATTGGCCTTCCCTTTGCACCTGTCTACTAGCAAAAGCTAGCACTACTATATCTGTTGTCCAGTCCTCTTACACACACTAAAATGGCTCCCTTTCCCGCCCCAAGTCACCCCTATGAAGCCTCCCAAGTACCCTTGAGTTTGCAGCTTGTTTCGAGCCCCAGACCTTGGCTTAGAATGGGATTTTTGAGGCCTATTTATTGCTAAAAAATTGCAAGTATACCTCTTTTGGATGCAAAAACGTTGCTACTATCCTTGGCATTAGTAAATGCTGCCCTACGTGGCCAAGAAATGTTGCCCCTATGGGCACTTCTATGCCTCCTTTTTTCAAGCCCTTTGGCTATCCCATCTATGCTCTCAATGCACACACTACTACGACCCCTTGCTTTCAAGCTCACAAGTTCCACTGAACCAGTGTGGCCTTGGGCAACCTCTGAGTCAATCCCTCGTGCAGTAAGAAAGCAAAAATACATTAAAGGCTGATCTACAAAAGTCTCATAGAATATGATATAAGATCATATGGATGTCCCTCGCAAAGATCGCATCTTACTACCATCCCTTTTCTCTAATGAGATATTGAGGAGCAAAAGTATTTATAACCATATGAACCAAAGACCCATGATAATTAACATGGGCCAGCCATGTGAACAAAGACTATGTCATATAACAAAAACCATGACATGCAACTAGGGCAAACTATGTAAACCAGGGCTCATGATGTTTAACTAGACCACCGCATAAAAAATGAGCCCAGCACATCCAATAAAAGGAAGTTTCCAATGGAGGCTAGCCATCTCTCTTTGTCCATGAAGTGTAGCTTTGTGATGTGAGTACGTCACTTATTCAATATCGAATAGCTTTATGACATTGAGCGGAAGGCTATCCTTGAATGGTGTCGTAATTGGCCTTCCCTTTGCACCTGTCTACTAGCAAAAGCTAGCACTACTGTATCTATTGTCCAGTCCTCTTACACACACCAAAATGGCTCCCTTTCCTGCCCCGAGTCACCCCTATGAAGCCTCCCAAGTACCCTTGAGTTTGCAGCTTGTTCTGAGCCCTAGACCTTGGCTTAAAATGGGGTTTTTGAGGCCTATTTCTTGCTAAAAATTTGCAAGTATTTGCAACCCCTTAGGTAACTCTTGTATACCTCTTCCGGATGTAGAAACTTTTCTACTGTCCCTGGCATTAGTAAATGCATCCCTACGTGGCCGAGAAATGCATTAGTAAATGCATCCCTACGTGGCCGAGAAATGCTGCCCATATGGGCACTTCTATGCCTCCTTTTTTCAAGCCCTTTGGCTGTCCCGTCTACGCTCTCAATGCACACACTTCGACCCCTTGCTTTCAAGCTCACAAGTGCCAATGAATTAGTGTGGCCTTGGGCAACCTCTGAGTCAATCCCTCATGCAGTGAGAAAGAAAAAATACATTAAAGTCTGATCTACAAAAGTCTCATAAAATATAATATAAGATCATGTGGATGTCCCTCGCAAAGATCACATCCATCTCTTTTCTCTAATGAGATATTGAGGAGCAAAAAGATGTATAACCATATGAACCAAAGGCCCATGATAATTAACATGGGTCAGCCATATGAAACAAAGACTAAGACATATAACAAAAACTAGCGGTTTTAACAAGGTCCATGACATATAACTTAGGCAAATTGTCCGAACCAAGACCCATGACATTCAACTAGGGCAGCCATGCAAACAAAGACCATGACATCCAACTTAGGCAAAGCAATGTGAACCAAGGCCCATGACATTCATCTAGCCTAGCCTAAGCAAAAAAAGACGGTTGACATTCTTTTAATGTCGTATGCCCATTGACCTAGAATGACATTCAACTATGACATAAAGTAGAATGATCCAACCACATATTACAAGGCCAAGAAGAAAAAAAAAGACCAGCAAAAAGGCAAGTATTTTTTGGGATAGTTAGCAACAAGCTAGCATGGTCACAATTGAGTATGAGAATGTAATTTTAAAGCTTTCTTGAATTAGCATGTTGTCATGAGGATGAAGAAGCATGAAAAAAATAGTGCAAAGAGGTGAATGAGATAAGTAAAAGAGTGTAAAGATCTTACCTTCTCCTTTTTGCGCTTGATTCGCTCTTGAATTTTAGCCTTACGAGCCGGAGCACTCGACATGTACTTGTCAATTTTTTGCTTTGTCATAGCCTCAACATACTCCTCCTTGGTCCCTCTCTTAAATACATCACGAAGCTCCTCCCATGCTGCTTGTGATTTCACATATTCTTTGCTTTCATGTCGCTTAAAATTTCTTTTCCATTTCCATTCTGCATCCATAGACCTTTGAAGTGCTAGCTTTCTCCATGACTTAGCTTTTGGATTTGGGAATGGACGTTGAAGGCAAGCTTTGCTCCCATAAGGACGACCACTTTTCCTCTTTGGGATGTCAATTTTGAGCCCATGCTTGTCAAGGAGATGATCCATCATACGCTTTCTCTTTTCTATGAATTGATCGCTGCCAGCACATTTCTCAGTGGCACAACATTTCCGCACAATCCTCCCATCTGGCAATTGCACTTCGGTGTATGGCAAAGGAAAGCTGCTGCCCCCTTTTTCCCCTTCCTCTTCTACATTTGGCTGATCCACATTTCCTTCTATATTGCTTGAAGTCGGAGCCACCTCCAATCTTTTTCGTGGCCTCTTATTCAGGCTGCTAGGGGGATTGATTTCTATGTCTATTTTATCCACTTGTACTCCTATCTGCACCCCTGGATCAAGCTTTTCTTTTCCTTTATTTGCTTGCAACCTTGGACTGAATCTTCTTTGCATGCCTTCAGCTTCACCTTGCACTTTAGGTGAAGTTGGAGGGGTGCAAGCTAGGTCATCAATGTGTGCATTAGCAACATGGCTGCTCTCTTCTTCGGCCTTAGGATTTTTATGCCTCTTTACCCTTGCCTTCTTCTTTATCTTAGGCCCCATGAAACTTAAGGGATGATAACCTGCTTATCATTCAAAACAATGAGGTTACTTAAGATTGACAACAATGCATGCAACTCCATCTAGCTTGAGCACACATTTCTATAGAGAGCATGAGAGGCATGCATACATTAACATCAAACTGAAGAGAGAAAAATTATTAGACAAATGATGTCGTGCAAGCTCCTTACCTAGAAATAGAGAATGTGCATGCATGTTGGATTGTCATAAAAAATTTACATGCTTCTCTTTTCTACCTTCGTGTGGAAATAATGCTTCAATCAAGCTTGGGAATGAGAGAGCTTACTTGGGCATACAAGAAGCTCCCACACACACATGTTTATGGAAGATACTACGATGAAGCATGCAGGGGACAACATGTTTATGGAAGATACTATGATGAAGCTTGGGAATGAGAGAGAGTGCATGTGTGTGTGTGTGCCACTACGAGAGAGAGAGAGAGAGAGAGAGAGAGAGAGAGAGAGAGAGAGAGTGTGTGTGTTTTTCAGACACACGCACACAAACACAGTACACACACACAACTTTTTGGTCTACATGCAACGTGCGCGCGCACACACACACACAAACACAACTACACACATATACATGCAACGCTTGCGCACACATACACACATATACAGTGCAACGCTTGCACACACATACACACATATACAGTCCGCTTTGTGTTCAAGGTGTTCATGTTCAAATGTTTGTGTTTGTGTTCAATTGTTTATGTTCAGGCATTGCTTTTGTGCCACCTATCTATGCCGTCTTGGAGGGCATTGAACACAGCATAGCATAACTATAGTGACCTATTCCTGCAGCTTGAAAGGTCGTGACACTAAAGGAGCCATTCACAAGGGGAAACAAATTCATGACGAGATTGCGAGATGGGGGTGGCTACGAATGCAATGACCGGTGCTCATGTGGTATACCAAGTGCAGTGCTCCCTTAAAGGCAAAATGTGTGCTTGAGAGCTCCCTTGTCTCTTGGAGCACATTGATAGCATGATATGCACAACACGGCTAGGGTGAGAAAACACTGAGTTGTTTTGAATGCTTACAGCATGGGGGAAGTGACTTATGCCTGGATCTTAGAAGCTTGTGGGCATCAAAGAAGCCATTGACAAGGGGAAACAAATTAAGATGACAAGACTACAAGGTAGGGCTCGCTGCAAAATGATATTTTGATGATGGGCAATGCTCCATTAGACATGTATGCCAACTACGGTGCTCTGTTAAAGGCACATTATGTGCTATAGGAGCAGGATGTTATCTCTTGGAGCTCATTGATTGCAATATATGCACAACAATGCTCAACATTGAACTGTTTTGAGCACACACAGTTAGACTAAATTGTCTTGGTGTACTGCCCTCTGTCCACATCTTGAAGTCATGTGCCACTACAGCTTGCAAGTTGGGGGTAGCTGCAAAATAATATTGTGTTGGGCAGTGCTCATAGCCTTAGCCATCCTCATCGCAATCCAAGGGATGTGCTTTGCTGGTACTGTTGTAACATTCATTACCAGGTCTAGGAGGCAGCTGCAGCTTCGTGAAGAGCTAGAAGGATGTCAGCGTGTGTGCTCTTATGAGGAGGTAGCTGTAGCTTCGTGAAGAGCTTCATTACCAGGTCTAGGAGGCAGATGCAACTTCGTGCAGAGCTAGAAGGATGTCCGCGTGTGTGCTCTTATGAGGAGTTGACAGCTATAACTCAGAATTTCACTCACAAACTCGGAGAGGGGGGTTTCAGAACAATCTACAAAGGGCAGCTTCAAAATGGCGAGTGTGTCGCCATGAAGCAGCTTGAGGGCATGCTCCAGTAAGAAAAGCAATTCAGAGCAGAGATCATGGCCATTGGTAGGATCCACCACATTAACTTGCTTTGCCTAGTTGGCTTTTGCTCAGAAGGTAACCACATGTTGTTGGTTTACAAATACCTGGAAAAGGGCTCGCTGGATTAGATTCTCTTCCAGGGGAGTGACAAATCAGGCCAGATTGATGTACTGGATTAATGGGGCACAAGGTTCCTAATTTGTTTGGGTGTGGCCAGGGGCATACACTACTTGCATGAAGAGTGCTTGAATTGCATTTTGGATTGCGACATCAAGCACAAAATATATTACTGGATAGAAGCTACTGCGCCAAGGTAGCCGATTTCAGACTAGCTTATCTGCATAGCCACACAATGAAGATGACCACCATCAGGGGCACTAGGGGCTACCTAGCGCCAGAGTGGGTGTCCAATCTGCAAAAGCAAATGTATATAGCTACGACACGTTGATCATTAGTGGGCAAAGCAATTATAGTCTGCAACTCTTCACCTCTCTCATGTGCACACAGGTAAATTCTTCCTCGGCATGCACACACTCCACATCTCCTCTATTGTTGGCCCCTCCAATGAGCCCTTCCCTTTTACCCTGGATGATGTGCAACCCATCAAGGGTTTTTTGCTATGCATTATGCTCTTTGAGTATACGTCTTTTATGGCTACTTTTACAATAGAGCCATCTGTATCTGCTCTGCCCTCCAGCAAGAACCTACCCTATATCCCCTCGCAATGCCAAGAAATTCATGCACGGTTGATTTTCCCTTGTCAAGACACCCCGCTTGCGTGCCTACAAAGCCGATGTGAGCAAGCACTGAATTATTTGGAATGGATGCAGCGTGAGGTTACTAAAGACCATGAAGGCCTATAACTCCAAAAAGGCTTCGGGTGATGGGGAAGGAGACGATTTATAGGGCTGGTAAAAGTGGGCAACACTTTGCTGCAATATACAGGCGCAGCCTTCCTGCAATTTGCATGCTGGCCCTGAAAATGGATTTTGTAAAACGCCCTTAGCAAAAGAGAGAGAGAGAGAGAGAGAGAGAGAGAGAGAGAGAGAGAGAGCGTGTGTGTACTTCAGGCAGCAGAGAGACAGAGAGAGGGAGAGAGAGACCTGGAGATTTCCTTCACGATGCTCGTAGCCCCTGCCCTGCTTCAGCTTCCCCTTCCTTCTCACGAACTCGCGGGAGTTTTGAATAATCATGCAGATGTACACCTTCACTCGTGCCCCCCCTTACACCTGGCAGCCACGTTGAAAGTTCATGCCACGCTGGACCCCCACAGATGCCACATGGGATTTTTGGCCTAGTTGTTTTCAGACGGCCTAGTTGTTTTTTTCGACGGTCCAGATTATGCCCGATTCCCCTCCCTAGTCCCCTGCCCTTGATCCCATGGTAGTGGCTTTTTTGAATTCCCGTGGTATATAGTGAGGAGGATGGGTGGGGGCACGGGTCAAAAATCAGCCCTCTATATTACTTTTTCTTTTCCTTTCTATTTCTCTCTTCTTCATGAAATAATATTAAGGGTGTTTACACACCGCCGTTTTGTTTTGGATGCCCGTCCAAAACAAGGCGGACAGTTTTTAAATGGCGGGCAGCTCATTGGTACCTTGGTTACACATCGCCACTTGTGAAGAATGAATTAATTAAATTACTTGAATTAATCCTATTACTTAAGTACCTTTATTTGATTTACTTAGCATAACGGTAGCATGTGATGATATGACGAATATGATAGCAAATCAAATACATAGATGCGGAATTTACTTAAGCACTTTACTTAGTACGCAAGACACGCGATGAGGG
>JAOYMV010046670.1:0-10792 GCA_025802375.1 Polystichum acrostichoides
GGGGGCTAAAGCAAGTAGTGTGTTAAGCTAAACATAGTTTTCTCGTCCATAAGGTAGAAGATATACATTAATTGAAGGACCTTCAAGCAGATTCACTAGCCTAAGCCAAAGCACAAGTGAAGGGCCAGATCTAATAAAAGTTGAATAATTTCAATGGCAGAGCTTAGAGTTTTCATTTGCATTAAGTTTTTGATTATAGATTAGAAATTACAGAACAACGGCGACCATCCCGGATCTAACTAGCGTTGACCCTGGTTCCTTGCCGAGACAAGGCCTTCTCCAAGAATCTGCTTGCTCACCCGCGGTATGGCTATCCCCTACTACTCAAGGCATTGGTTTGGAAAGTATGAGACTTCCCTCGCCTACCATGAATAGCAAGGCGATAGACCAAAAACAAACACATTATTGTTTGGAGGCTTCTTTGGCCTCTTTTGTTTTTGATTTTCTTTTCTTAATTTTTTGGTTTGATTTGAGTCTTGCCAACTGTTTACTAGCGAAGTTTATTAGATTGGTCCTGAACTGTGTTCTAACAAGGGCTAGGTGTCTACTGAAGGGTCCAAAGATTAAGGCGGTCTTGCCCCTAGGTCTTGAATGCTATCCTTAGAATAAAACACAATTACCCAGCATCACGCAACAGGTAAAAATAATTAAGGTTAAACAAACACTATTCATTTACAGCCATCTAAAGACTATTCCTCCCGAAGCTAAGAAGATGCATAGTGCCATGTCTTGTAAAATGCATTGCAAATAAACAATCAATAATGTAAACGGAATGAGAAACTTGAGAGATTCGATTGAGTTCACCTATTTTTGTTAAAGTAGTGGTTGATGAAGTTGTGCTTGTAGATGATCTCTCCCCTTGTCCTAGTTGCTACACCGATGCGGAGGACGAAGCATGGTGCCTGTACTTGTCTTATTCCTATAAAACAAACTAAAAGATAATAGAATTAAAAAGACAAAACACAAAAGAGAGTGGTGCTGTACACCGGATTTGGTCGAGGGAAAAAAACCCAGTGGGAAAAAAGTGCCCTGGCTTGTCATTCTTATTAGGGAGTCGATCTGCTAGTTTGTACAATAGATTGTGTTTCATGTGGTGATTGTGCATGGTTAGAAAACCCTTATGGTCATCGCATCCCGCATGAGAGACACACATAAAAAAAAGCTCAAATCTTCTAGCGTGAGCAATAGCATAGTAGCTACGACTCAAATTAACAAAGTTAATATGACTTAAAGCTCTTGGATTGACGCTTGCTCAATTAGTGGCTCAGTTGCTTGACTCTTGCCTATGCCAAAGGGTGTTTACACCCTGATGACTTGACTTTATTGTAGAGAACTCTTACCATGTAATAAGACTTGGAGGTGCCTGGCTCTCTCTTTGATGGTGAGGGTAGAAGGTTGGCTAACACCATTCTCCATGTTGATATGTTTGTCTATGTTGACCTTGCCGGTGGAGTCGGAGATGACTTCAAGCTTCTCCAGTTGGTTACTTTGCCTCTTTGGTAGCCAGATTTTTATTGTCTTTAAGCTGTCACATAGGTGACTTGGACCTTGTGTTGACGTAGAGGCTTTTTGCTGTAATGTTGCAATTGACTTTGAAATGGAAGCTTGTTGATTCCCCTGTGGCTTTGCAATGCACGTACTTTGCAGTGATTGCTTTGGTAGCCACACCTTTGAACACCCTCGATAGTAGCCCTGAGATTGGAGGAGATCTTTTGACGCTACGTAACTCCTGAATTGAGTGGATTCTGGGCATGTGGCTTGTATAAGAACTAAAGGACTAGCATTGTAGTGTATTTGGGCTTTGGGGATCCCCATCTGCTTTGTGCTTGAGCTTTGTCTTGAGTGATAGGCCTTAGAAGTATCACCTTGGTAGCATTGCCAGTACTTGAGCCCTGGTTGCTTCCGCTTAGCTTGCTTGGATCGTCCCTTGGGTTGGGGTTGACTTTTTGGAGATTGTTTCTTTGAATACTTTGGATAGGCAGTGATTTGCGCAGTTGGCAACCATAGCTCTTGTTTACCATTGTAGTAGCCCTGTTCTTGTAAGCTAGAGTGTGAGGCTATCCACCCCATGTGCTTACCTATTTGTGTTTGCTTTGGGTTCTCTAACCATATTGGGTCTTTGACTTTAATAGATTCCGTTGGGACGAACACTTTCTTGGCTTGTCTCCTCTTGTGAGCTCCGTAAGAAGGATACTTTGGTTGGAAGATCCGTTGTGGAGGTTTTGATTGCTTGACCACACTGCCATTGTGGAAATCAAGTAGAATCCTCTGTGGTACAGATGATTCACCCCTTGCTTCTTCTTGATCTTTAGAGGGTAGTGCCGTGTGCACAATTGCCTCTTGCCTTTGTTGTTCTTCGGGGTCTGATTCACTGCTAATAGGCTTTGTGATTTTGACATTTCCTTGCTCAGTTGCCTTGACATCTGCTTTATTTGTTGGCTTCTCTCTTTGTTTCCTTTCAGTTGTGTCCAACCTGGTACAGACATCCTTGACTAGGAGCTTTCTTGCCGTGTTGATTGCATCATTAATACACTGCGGTTTCCTTGTTATTTCTATGCCCTTCATTGAAATTTTTGCTCTTTGATCTTTTAGGAGTTCGTTGCTACATGTGGTAGCCTTTTCGCGATCCATAGTTTTCACACCATCCTTGGCAGTTTGACCTTCGTTTGCATCTTTAGGACTTCTCGTCTTCAAGTGTACCTGTGGAACCTGCTCTAGGACAGTTGCTGATTGCATAGATGCATCTCTTCTTGGATTTAACTTTTCATTTTCAGCCTGCAGCTCCATAACTTGAGACTTCAAAAGATTTGTTATGCTTTGGGGCAGGATGAGTCTCTTTGGAGGTGACTTTGGTGGTGATTTTAAGGATGCCTTGGGAGATGAATGAGTGGACGATGTAGGAGACATCACTTGTTGAGGAGTTGCAGCTCTTGAGCTTTCTGTAGCACTCCCAAGTGACACCATTTTTCTTGTCACAAGCATCGGACAGTCCTTCAGAAGGTGAGCTACTCCACAGTCACCACAAGTACGGCTCTGCTCAAATTCCTGATCACTGAGTGTAGCACCTGGCCCATGATATGGCTCGTACTCATTGCCTTCTTTGTCTTTAAAAGTGTAAGTAAGATGGGTCACATGAAGACACTTGTATACTAGGGGTGACTGAGGCATATTACTCCGGGACACAGGTTTACCATTTTTCATTGAAATCACTTGGAACAAGGCTCCGCTCTGATTTTCATACAAGCACAGGTTCTTGTTTCCAGAAGCTTTGGGTATCAATGAATAGATGTCCACTACCATGTGTTCGTGTGACTGTGGCTCTTTAGTTTGCAAAGGCTTGGCGAATGTAGCTGCAACAGGAGACACTTTCTCAGTGTGAGGGGCAATGTTGGAGGCTAAAGGTCCATACCCCGCAGTTACTTCATCTTCAGTGTTATTGCGAGGCAAAGGTAGCTCCTTGAGACCACTTGAAGGTAGGATGTCCTTAGGACCAACGCTAGGTGGGATTCCCCCCTTCCTAGGCGATTCTCTGGTTGAAACAGATAGGGCATTTTCTATGCATGCTTGACTTTGGTGTGCAGCAGCTACATGTAGTTGTGGTGTGGGATCAACAGCTTGAGAGCTCATGGCTTGTTCCATGTGATTAGGTTTTCCTATCATTGCATGCTCGCTTGATGACTTCATGCTCGTTGTGAATTGACTAGGCGTGATAGTGATTCCATTGAGAGGTGCCTCTTGATGACTGCTCGATTCTTTTGCTGATGACACTGCTTGACTATGAGGAAACTGGCTTTGATCCAAGGAAGCTTGAAGAATTTGTGCCCTAGGTTTCATGAGTATGGGCCAGGAGTTCCTCCAGTGTGGAATCTTTCCATTTACCGGAACAACTTGATAGAACACTCCATCCTCGCCAATGTAATGGTCGCCTTGGTAGGATGCACACAATCTGTTCACTTTTGGGGATCTATCATCCATCTTGATTAAATCACGCCCAAAAGCATCCTTATAGATGAGGTCACCATTGTCGGCCTCCCTAACTAATTGCAGCATCATATTGTATTGAAGCTCTTTTTGTAATTGCTGAATTGTTGTTGGAGTTGAATTCGGTGAAGCTTGACCTTTGTCAGATGTAAGAGAGCTAGATGCTTCTCTTTGTGCCCCATCCCATGGGTACTTCGTCCTTATAACCTGTCGATCTCCATGTTTGATTAGTCTTGGGGTAAGAGGAAATGCATTGGATTCATCAGCTTGTTGACTCTCCATCGAAAGTGGTCGGCTAGGATTTTGAGTAAGCCTTTTGATGTCCTCTTCTTTACAAGCTTGGTGGTGCATGTAAATAGCCCCTAAGTGGTCTGCATAGAACCCTAGGTGTATCCCCATAGAGGTGACACTGACTTTGGAAAATTGTGGACTCAAATGCATGGTCATTTTTCCCTTGGCAAAGAATCGGCCTTTGCTATCAGTGTAGCATGGTAGGTTCTTGAAAAGGCCATAAAGGGTCAGCACAAGCTTCCTCGGTTGCTCTAAGTGGTCCATTTCATCTTGACAATGATCCATTCTAGACTTTGCCGTCAGCACAAGACTGTTTTTGAGTTTCATAGAGCCTATTAGACATAACTTTTGCACAAATTAGATGTACTTAAGCATTTGTAAACTTTCGCTTGACGCCAATGATTCTAATAAAGTGCATTTGCTTCATGATGCTTGTATGTGCGTCTCTTACGGTGCACACTGAACTAATTTTTTTTTAATGTGCCAAGTCTGTCTGGATGTTGTCTGCACCTGCTAGGCATGGGGTTGCTAGTGAGGTTTAAGGTTATGGAGAAGTCAAATTTTTTAGATCTTGCTTGATCCCTTGGATCCCTTGGTAAGGAGGATCCATTTTCCTCCTATTTGACAGCTTCATTTTTCCCATATATGCCTTCGGAGAATTGGCAAACAGAAGTCTTCCATGTTAGCTTTCTCGTCTGTTGAGTACACTCTATCTAACTGGACCCATCTTTTGTGCCTACCGGGTATTGGTCTGTCTGCGGATCTATCTAGATCTATGCCATGCGAACCAGGGGCCAGGGCCCTCTTTCTCCCTGTTCTGTGTCAATTTACCTGCGCCACTACGACCGCCCTCCCTCTCTCGTGCTTTGCAACCCGCTCAAGGGGGTAAGCAGTGCTTGACAAAAACCTTTTTCCCAACCCTTAAAAATAAGGGCATTCAAAAATATAACCGGTAATTTGTGCTAAATTCAGTGATTTTGCCGGTATATTCCGGTAATATACACTAAAACTAATGAATTCTAGCTCTTAAATGTAAGGGCATGGTCAATACATAGCCGATTTTTTTGAAATCTAGCCGGAAAAATTACATGTAAATGGCGTTTTTGTCGAGCACTGGTTCTAGCTCCACCGCATGGTAGAGCTAGGCTTCATGGATGCTTTACTCATAAATTCTAGCTCCACCATGTGGTAGATCTAGCTCCACCACAAGACTCATAAATTCTAGCTCTACCACATGGTAGATCTAGAATCATAAATTCTAGCTCTACCACATGGTGGAGCTAGATTAATGTATTCTAGTTTCAAAGTCTCGATGGATACTAGCTCCATAGAGCTAGCCTTCAATGTATTCTAGCTCCCTTGCTGCGGCACATGCAATCGACACGGGGACAGATGCGCTAGCGCGGTTCCCAACCCTTAAAAATAAGGGCATTTGAAAATATAACCGGTAATTTGTGCTAAATTTAGTGATTTTGCCGATATATTCCGGTAATGTAACCGGTGTATGCGCACATGCAACGGCACGGGCGAGTATGGGATAAGCACAATGTATTGGATATGCTATTCTAGATCTACCGCTTGGTAGATCTAGAATATTTCAAATGATGAAATTCGAATTGGACAATTGGAAAAGATCTACCACCTAGCATTGGAGATCGTACGCTGATCTAGTTTCCCTCTCAAGTTTTGAATTTGAATTTTAAATTTTCCCGCCCATCTGGTCTTCCCACTGAAGTTATGAATTTGAATTTCAAATTGCTAATTTTCTCGCCTATGTCAGTTGCGTAGTGTATCTACTTTTCGACCCAAATTTTGAATTTCAATTCTCGACATTGACAACAAGCGCGTGAGCATTGTCAACAAGTCCAACCACACAACAAGGTACACATACTTTGATTTTGTAAGAATCATAATCTTTGATTCATAATTACTCTCTTTCTCATTTCAAATTACTATTAATGATGGCTTACACACACACGCAATAATTTAGAGAGAGAGAGAGAGAGAGAGATTAGGTATAATTAAAAGAGAGAGAGACAGGTTAAGCATAGTTAGCTACACATACATACACATGTTTATCATCTCTATGTGTGTGTGTGGATTAACTATGCTTATTTTCTCTCTCTCTCTCTCTCTCTCTCTCTCTCTCTCTCTCTCGCTCTCTCTCTTTAAATTAATGTGTGTGTGTGTGTGTGTAGGCCATCATTAATATTAATGTGTATTTAAATCATCTTTTAATTATGCTGAATCTCTCTCTCTCTCTTTTTAAATTAATGTGAGTGTGTGTGTGTGTGAAAGAGAGAGAGAGGTCTTGTGTGAAAGAGAGAGAGAGGTCTTGATCTGATAATTATGCCTAATCTCTCTCTCTCTCTCTCTCTTTAATTAATAGGTAAAAGTTTGATAATCTTAATAATAATACTAATATGAATCGCCTTTAGCTTAGGTCTTAATCATTAATATTAAGGTTAAGTTAGGGATAACATGTAGAAGCTCTGTCAAGAGTCTTTAGCTTAGGTCTTCTTTTCTTGAAATTGGGTAGAGAAAGAGAGAGAGAGAGAGAGAGAGAGAGACAGAACACTCTGTTTCAAAATATTACCAAAAAAAATTAAGAGAAAGAGAAATCTTAAGTAATACAGAGAGAGAGAGAGAGAGAGACCTTGCTCTGTCTATCTGGCGCAGCCTGTGTGTATGGCGCAGCCTGTGTGCTTCTCTCCTTGTGTACGGACTGCTCGAAAACCCACCTACTGGCGCAGCCTGCTCGGAAAGCCGCCTACTGTGCTTCTCTTCTTCTGCTCGCGACCACGCTGCTGTGCACGACGGTGCCTCTTGCTCGCGACCGTGCTGCTGTGTGCGCCTCTTGTGCTCTCCCAACCTTGCCGTCGCCCTGCTCGCTACGCCTTAGTTAGTTCTAGGGCAAGCTTTAGTTAAAGTTTTAACTAAAGCATAGCTTTAGTTAAAACTTTAACTAAAGCTTTAATAAAAAGCACAATGTAATGTTTTTTCAAGACTTCCTCGCCTTGTGAGCAACCTTGCCGTGATGAGAATATCACGCAATGAGCCCACCGAGAGTACCCTTGTTGTGACCACCGCCTCATTGGTAGTATCCTCGAGCAGAGCTGCATCCTTGCCCAATAATCCCCGGCCTCAATGGTAGTATCCTCGAGCAGAGCATATGATTGGACCACGGCCTCAATGGTAGTATCCTCGAGCAGAGCTGCATCCTTGCCCAATAATCCCCTCTTGAGCGCCACATTTTTGTAGAAGCTGTTATCAAAAATATTTGGGGTGTCCGCATCCCAGCTTACTACAGTCGTTGGACTGAAATTAAAAGGTGTCAGGGCGGAGTTGTCATTTGGATCCCCAGAGATGCAGGTAGTCATGAGCTCAATAAACTGGCCAGTGCCATCTTGATTAGGCGTGCCAATCGAGTGAGCATCTGCATTCACATATACATAATTGTTGTGATCATAGATACTTCTAAGAAAATCATTAACGTACTTGACAATTCATCATAAGCCTAGCTAAGACAGCTACCTAGAAGGCTAACGACATCAGTCGCATTGAAGCCTTTGTTGCGGAACCTGTTGAGGATGTTGGCAATGTTTAGGTCCGGATTTGGGAGCTCCGCGCTTGCAAGTGACCCATTGAATACAACATTGCTATCTTTCTGAAACATTATGTTAATAACATTTAGTATGGGAGTTTAGCAGTTTATGGTGTGCTTTTTGAAGATAAAATTACAATTGGTGATCTTGAGGTCACAAGTCAGAAATTTATGCAGGCAACTAAAGAGATTGGCTTGACTTTTGTTGCGGCAAAGTTTGATGGCATACTTGGGCTTGGTTTCCAGTAAATTGTTGTGGGTGATATCACTCCTGTTTGTTGGTGCATCATTTCAAAGCCTGTGTTCTCATTCTGGCTTAACAGAAATGCTAAGGATGACATTGGAGGGAAAATTTGTATTTGGTGGCATGGATTTGGAACATTACAGTGGATAACAACATACATACGTTACAGTCTCTTGCAAGGGTTACTGGCAATTTGAAATGTGGTCATCACAAATATTAGCAGACTTCTAAGGTTCTCCCCTTGCATGCAAAGGGCTCCTCTCTAAGAGCATTAGCAGACTATGTGGTCATCACAAATATTAGCAGACTTCTAAGGTTCTCCCCTTGCATGCAAAGGGCTCCTCTCTAAGTGTCACTTAAAGGCTATCACTCAATTGAACGACGAGGAGTTTGCAGGCCTCTTTTTCTCGCTTCAATTTTCCTTCCCTATAAGTAACCTGAGGGATCTAATTGCGTACCATCTACTCCGTTTCCTAGAGCAGGAGCTGGCAGATTAATCTTAGAAGGTGCAAACCTTATGCAGCTTAAATTCAATCCAAGTGAAGAACTGGACTCAAGCAAGGTAGGTCCATACGTACGGTACGTACGATACGATACAAATACGATACGCAGTACAGTACACTGTCCAAGCAAAAGTACGTAAAGTACGACAAAAACTTTCTATATTTTAAAATAAAATACATGTAGACATTATATACTTCAATAATTTTGAAATTTTTACATTTAAAAATAGTCTAAATAGCATTACATAACACCCTCATTAACTTGAATATCGACCGAAACTAGTGTAAATCGATCATTCATACATTGATTGAATGCACAAGGGGGGTGTGTGTGTGCGCTATATAGCTTTGGTACAGATGGTTCTGTACGTACAAGTACGTACAGATCGAAAGTACCGCTCAAATCCAAAAGTACGAGTACCGGACCCAACCTTGGACTCGAGACCCTCCATGGATTCTCTACAAAGCACTGTTGTTGCCATGTGTAGTGAAGACCAATCTGCCCGGACCTTGAAAAAGCCTGGACTTGTATGGACTCCACAACTTCACAAGCATTTTGTCGATGCCGTGGCTCAACTCGGCATCAAGCATGTAGAGCCCAAGACAACTATGCAGCTTAGTACGTAGAGTTGAATTGGTAAGGGCTAGAAACGCTAAATGTGGCTAGCACATCTAGAGGTCAGTAATATAAAAACTATTGATAGCTCTGTTCTCATGAGTCATGCTGGCTTTCATCTTATCAAACACCACCTCAAGGTCCCAAAGAATAGATGCAATACATTCATTTGGCACAAAAATTAAACTAATACATACATTCATTTGGCACAAAAATTGGCTGAATGGCCATGGAATCTAGATGGTGCATAAACAAAATGCCCAAGTATGGAGGCCCCCTCGCAGGAACCATTTCCTACTCTAAGGATAACCCCAAAGCCTGCAAGGATTTCAGCTCCCTTTCGCTCTCACCCTGGTGGGTGCCCATGTTTGTCATGGTTACTCAAGGAGATTGCTACTTTGCTTTGAAAGTATCGAATGCTCAGAAACCTGGAGCGGCAGCTGTTCTTGTTGTAGACAATAAAGTGGAGCCTTTGATCACCATGGACTCTCCAGGGGAAGACGAAGTAGCTTCTCATTATCTGAGTAACATAACCATCAGATTCCCTTCTGCTTTAATTGAAAAATAATTTGGGGACAGTCTGAAAGGGCTATAGATGACAACAACATGGTGAACATAAAGCTGGACTGGCGAAAAGCCCTTTCGCATCAAAACGCAAGGGTAGAGTATGAAATATGGGCCAATAGCAACTATGAGTGTGGTTCAAAGTGCGACGCGCAGATGGATTTTGTGAAGAACTTCAAAGGAGCTACTTAGCTCTTTGAGAAGGGTGGCTACACCATGTTCACACCTCACTATATCACATGGTGCTTCTCAGAGGCTTTTGTCAGTAGAAGACAATGCAAGTCTCAGTGCATTAACCATGGGCGAGTAGGATTTCAACCGGGGCTATGATGGCAAACATCATTGTTCTCATTGAATGAATAGAGAGGCAAGTTTATAATTAGTCATTGCCTTGAAGATTCTTGATGTAGGTTCTAGTTGTGAGCTACATTTGTTCGTTCAGGTGCCAGGGCAGAGGGTTTGAGAAGGTCTACTTGACTACTACAGTCTTGGTGCCTCGCAACCACCACACTTGAATACTCTGAGGGTTAATATGTTAGTTGGGATATATTAACCGGTTGAAACGTTCTTCTTGAAACTCCCTCCTCTTTGGGTTGGCTGTTAAGATAAGTGGCAAGGAGATATTGTTGGAGACGTCGGGTAAAAGGGCACTAGTTGTAACGTTAATTAGATTACTTGATTTAATCCAATTACTTTATGAGCTTTTAATTATTTTTCATGCTATTTTCATGGGTGTCTCCCTTCTAGAGCTTGTTCATACCAAAGCTCCTATGGAAAAAGATCATATGCACTTGCGTGATGTCATTCACTTGTCGGCACTTCCTCATGCTTGAATGCACCACTTGCATGGCCTAGCATTAGCTCTCTATAGCATTCTCTCACTAGCTTTTACCTTGATTCTAGTGAGATAAAGCTCTTGGAAGAACTATACAATTCTTTTATGCTTTTGGAGAGGTTCATGCACCCTTGTAGCATTAGACAATGCCCTT
>JAOYMV010047780.1:0-10762 GCA_025802375.1 Polystichum acrostichoides
CAACGCATACACAAAGCAAATGTCACAGCAAGGACACTCTCCTGGTTTCCATTGCGTTTCAAGCGATATTTCCTATGTTGCAAAGGCACATTTGCTCTGTCATCGGAGTAAAGCTGGACAAAAGCAATGGGCCAGCTTATGTTCTGATGGCAATGGGCCAGCTTATGTTCTGATGGGCCATCTTGCTACATCGCTTATATCAAAGATAGAGATGCGGACTATTGGTGACACGGATGTCAAATTCCGTCATCTTTTTGAAGATGGAAATTGTTCGTCTAGATGCTTGCTGAAAATGAGCAGATGTCAATGAGGGGAACGTTTTATATCACAAAGAGCATGCAGAATGGGAGCATAGAGGAACATTGAAGAACGTTTTACATTGAGTAGCCAGCATGGGAGAGAAAGAAGAAAACATTGAAGCCATCAGAATCAAGAACAGAGCATAGAGGAACAGAGCTAGAAGCTTGATGCTCCTCTGTCCCCACCTCCTCCTCTCGGCTAACATTGATGCACGTAGCCCTCCTTCTCGGCCATGTGCTCTCCTAGATGCTCTCTCTATTGTGCTGCTTTGCGAGTAAAGAGAATAATCTTAGAATAATTAACTGCATCTCATTTATGGTTGAGTATTTTAATCCCTAGAATAATTAACTGCCACCAGGAACTTAGACCATCCACAAAGCATGTGCTACATTGCGTATTCGCTGTCCCTTGCATGCATAGTTGCCACGAAACTCGTTTCTTCAAGAGAAGTACTTGGGGAAACCTGTCAGAAACGTTTCTTCTACGAAACTCGCGTTTCTTGAATGCATTTTTTTTCTTGGTTGGAAATGACGATATGTGTATATTTTTCCATTGGCTGAGAACTACATGATATTAGAGGTCATTTAATGTGCAAATTCGACATGTTGGGCAATGTGTGTCACTATATTGTGTCTATATATGTAGATATATATATATCTATCTTTACAATTTTTAACGAAACCTATTGGGTGACGTTTCATAAATGGACTGAAACCTCCTGAAACCTCTGAAACTCGTTTCGAAACTTGAGGTTTCGAAACTCCTTGGCTGCTATGTGTACGTGGGGAGAGAGACAGACGAGAGAGAGAGAGAGAGAGAGAGAGAGAGATCTAGAGAGAGCTGCACACGGATAAATTAGTGCCAGATTTTCAGCCGGAGCATCTTGCGGTTGGTGTTGCCTGTCATCTCAGAACTAGTGGAGCTTCTCACACATATCAAGTCGGACGGAGAGAGCGAGTGGTCGAAGCTGTTGCCCGATCTCCGAGAGGCGCCAGCTGCACGCGGTCGCCCCATTTTCTCGAGCACGATCCTGCCGCAGACGTAGTAAGGTTCTACTTATATCTTTTCATCTCTTAAATTTGACTTATTTGGTTTGCATTTGGTATTTAGCTTGGAGGTAACCTTTCAATTAAATTGTTTTTTCTGTAAAAGTGTGGAGAGTAATGAAAGCACACATAATGATAAACACATCTAGCAATGTGGTAAATCAAAAGCAAAAATTGAAATCGAAAAAATGAAATGATGTGGACATGCTAGAAAAAGAGATAAATGGGGACATCGCTAGGCATTGCCCAATACTTAAAGGTAAGTAGAAGAGTTGTGTGTGCTCTTGGAAGAAACCCCTAAACTCAGCATTATAAATTTATGAATAATGTCATCAATTTGCATCCTTTTAAGTTTCTTTAGTAAAAGGATTTTGCACTCAATGTAATTTGTTTGTTCATTGAAAATAAATATGAAAAACACTAAAAATCTTGATAGTGACCTGCATATTACAAGAGATTGTTGGACAAATAAAAACCCATGAAAAAGTGTTACATTTCACAAATATCCTTTTAATTATATGCATTAATGAAGCATCTACACTTTCAAGGTTTTTCTAAGCTAGTGAGTCTTAAGGTTTTTAAGTTTTTTTCATGTCCTAAGTTTTTTAAAGTTTTATTCATGTCTTAAGTTTTCATTTATTGCACACACATGCATCATGCTTACGCATGGTATAAATCGCATACACTTTAGTAATTAGTCATGACGCTAACACGTTACGCATGCATAGGCATAACACTTCACACTTTACACATTATGCATAGTGCATAACGCATTACGTATAGCAGATAATGCACAATACATAGCGGATAACGCATAATGCATAACGCATTAGCCATAGTGCATAATGCATTAGGCATAGCGCATAACGTATAACGCATAGTGCTTTAACGCATTAGGCTAGCACATAACATATAACGCATTAGGCTAGCGCACTAACGTATAACGCACTAGGCTAGCGCATAACATATAACGCATTAGGCTAGCGCATTAAGATATTACGCATTAGGCTAGTGTATAACATTTAACGCATCACGCTAGTGCATAATGCATAACGCATAGCGCTAACGCATTAGGCATTAGCATGACGCATAACACATAGCGCATAACGCTAATACATAACACATTAGGTATAGCACATAACTCTAGTATATAACGCATAACGCGTAACACTAACGTATAACGCATTAGGCTAGCGCATTAACGTATAACGCATTAGGCTAGTGTATAACATTTAACGCATCAGGCTAGCGCATAATGCATAACGCATAGCGCTAACGCATTAGGCATTAGCATGACGCATAACACATAGCGCATAGCACATAACACATAGCGCACAACGCTAATACATAACACATTAGGTATAGCACATAACGCATTAGGAATAATGCATAGCACATAGTGCATAGCGCATAATGCTAACGCATTACATATTAGACATAGTGCATAATGCATAGCTCATAACGCTAACACATTACACATCAGACATAGCGCATAACACATAGTCCATACACATTAGGCTATAATGCATTGACTTATACTATTATCGTAACACATTTGACTTATATCATTATCATATATGTGTAGATGTTCGCTCAAGAGATGCACATTGAGATTCTCGACACTGAGGAGCCCATATGGCGACTGCGAGATCAACCACGAGAGATTCGAGAGAGCATTGCCCGACAACTCACGGATAGATTGGTACAACGTGGAGAGATAGGGACCCCTTGGCCTGAAAGAGACTTTCTATTATTTGGAGAGAAAGGAAGACGGTGGACTATGATGACATTGTATATTGATGAGCTCGAGAATTGGCATGGTAATCTTGAATTACTGGTAGCGAAAGAGAAGCTAGGATTGATTGATTTCTATAAAGTCACTCAATATCAATCAAATCCTATGCCCCAAAAAGTGTTGTGGAGTAGAATGCAAAGATTAGCATGTGTTATTCCTAGACGCAAGATTAGCCTGTGTCATTCCTTGGTAAACTTATTTTGAGCGCCATTTTAGTTTTTTGAAGATGTACTGTTGAACTTTGTTGACAATGGACATGCATTGGCTTAATCACCGATTGTACTATCTACTTGTCTCATTGTGGTTTATTTTTCTAGTGTATATCCCACAGCGCTACGACCTTGGTACCAGTTCATTGTACTATCTACTTTTCACATTGTGGTTTTATTTTCTAATGCTGGGATTCTTGTATCTGTTAAATTAGAATCATGTATTTTTTACCATGTAATGTCCTTCGTTGCTATTGTATGGGAGGTTCTATATGTTAATTTAAAGAGGTGTATTATGTTATATGTCACAGGCTAAGATGGCAACTTCTTCAAGGAGCTTTAAATGCTTATGCAACTATAAGTGCATGCATACATCACAAGGCTACCAAATGGTTAGCAGAAGTTCTTTTTTTGAGCATAGAAACCATGACATGCTTGGAAATGTGCATGATAGTGTCTTACGGGGGCAAGGTGACGAGATAGACCACACTCGTCTTGTAGAGGAGACTTATGCCAACACAATAATGACATCAAGAAGAGTGTGGTGCACTTGTCTTGCATATTGCCATGGCGGCAAATTTATTGCAAAAACAACATTTTTCAAGCATCAACAAATGAATAGAGTGTTTGGTAGTTTAGGAAGTGAACTAGGGCTTCTTGAACAACCTATTAGAGGTGAATCACAAGAAGTGCGTGGCGTCCGTGAAGTGCTTGATGGCCAGTCACATCAAGATGCCGAAGGTCTTAATATACACGAAGAGCTTGGTGGAGAGGCTCAAGATGATGTGGAAGTCGATGATGAATATGAAGAGATTGGTGGTGAGTCACTACAAGATGTAGAAGATGCTACGTCAACACCACCAAATCCTAATACAGATTGTCCAGTTCTTCTATGCAATGGAATTCTTGCAAAAATTATAGAATTACAGACTTTATGGGATGAGTATCAAATTCCTATAAGTGCTCAAGACAAGATGCTTCAGATTTTATTTGGAGACATGGGTGGAGCAAGAGTTGGCACACGCAACTCTGAAAAAGAGGCTCCAAGCTTGAGCAAACTCTTGGTACAGTTGCCAAATACTTGGGATGGCATCATTGCTAATGGATTCAGGGTACCTGCATGTTGGGAGCAATTAAATGCCTTGTTTCTAGGACTTGGAATGGTGCGACCACAACGATATAGAATATGCATGGGTGAAGAGAATGATCGCCATGAAGTTGAGCTTCTTCTTCCTAGTGATGAAGATAATTATGTTGGCAGTGTAGTATTATGTGCTTGCATTGAGAATGCAAGGAAGAAGAAAGCTAAGCGTGATTGTTTGACATGTTGTGAAAGGTGTCAAAAATGTAACAAACCACGAAAGGACACCTTAGCATTTGATTATCTACCCATTGGTAAACAAATTCAACTACTAGTGAAAAGTCAAACTCTTTGTCACGATCTGCTTATGATGTGGAGAAACCAAGAAAGATGGTTGGGAAAAGAGACAAACTTTGAGCCAGACTCCATACACGAATTTTGGGATGGATCAAAGTGTCGTGAAGTGCAACAGTTTTGGAATCCTAATGTTGTCTTTGAGCTGCCCGTCACTTGTGCAACTCCTAATTGCAAGCAAATTTATTCTACATTTCCACCTTCATCTCGCCCAAAAGAACTCCAACAAGGTTGGGATGAAGAAGCTCAAAAGTACAGCTTTGTATGCAAAAGATGTCGAAAGCTTTTGGTGTGTGCGAAGAAAGTATGCAAGGTATACTTCTTTTTATTACTATCTCTACACTTTGTTGAAATAAGTATAAAATAGGTTGTATTTAACAAAATACTTTCCATAATTCTTGGACAGGGAGATCCTCGCAACTTTGCCCTCCTCTTGCACTGGGATGGCTTTCAATCTTCTCGCACTACCCAAAAAGATAGTGGTGTTGTTGAGATAAAGATCTTAAATGCTGGAAGGACCTCTATCATTGGAGTGCTTCCAGTATTGTTTCTTCCATTTAGTTGCAAAAAAATAGTCCGCAATTCCAGTCAACTCTTTAGTGCTTTTCTTAGACCTCTTATGGAAGAGTTACAAGAAATATACATGAGGGGGATTGATGTGGTTTACAACTATCCACTAGAGAAGATTTTTGGTTCTATGTCAAGTCCAAAACAGGCATGCACTCTGCGTGGGATGCTAATGATGGTTAGTGGTGATCATCCTGCTCAGTGCAAGATAGGTCTTTTTAAAGACGGTGGAATGTCATTTTGTCGAAGGGATAAACCTAAAGCAACACTGGATAGAAGTAATCCAACATTCAAGGGTCGCTATCTATATGATGAGAATAGGCATCAAGCGAGGTATCCACCAATTAAACGATCTATCACAGAAATGTCTCAAGCAATACTAGAGGCTAAGGAGGCAAGTACCCAAGCTCAAAGGGAATCAAAACTAGCAGATGCTGGGTTATCTGGAGAGTCAATGTTATGGAGGTTTCATGACCTATACGGTTTTGACTTGTCTCTAGACTTAGTATATGATGCAATGCATGTATTGTCATTGAATATCTTCAGCAAATATATCTCATTGCTCATGCGAGAGTCAACAAATGAGATTAAAAAAAAGGTGGATTCATGTTGTAAAACTGTGTACAAACTTGCTCCTCCTTCCATTCGCCATGGGAGGTGGCCACATACTCCAAGCAAGTATTGTGACAGCTATAAGGCAGAAGAGAATCAAAAGTTTATTCAGTGGTGTCTTCCATATGTATTAAGCACTGTAGAAGAGATCTCAAAGCCTTTATATGACTTGGGTTTACTTCTAATTGATATTGCTCATACTTTCTACAATTACAGCCGTGATAACGGTTGGACAAAAGAGAGCATTGATGTCATACGCACATTATTTCGTTCTTGGAGGGTGCGAACTGAAGAGCTGTATGGTGCAAACTCATCTCCATTGGAACATGTAGCAGGTAATGGAGAGCTATTAGATGATATACTAAGACATGGATCACATGACGTCTATTGGTGTTATGCATTTGAGAGAATGGTGTCTACTTATATGGCAGTTAAAACTAATAAGCAGAGTAATGAAATAACCTATGTTAATTTTTACAAGCGAACTCTGTTTACTCTAGTCACTCGTATACTTCAAAAAGAAAAGGATGGGTTGCTACCACATGAGAGAAATTTACTACACTTGCATCAAAGTCTTGTGCTACCTGATGGTCTTGTCATGGTGGATCTTGAAAGTTTACAATGTTCTAACCTACATGAGCATGGCATTCTAGAGCTTTCCTCTCTAAAGAAATCAAAAGAGGTTTGGCATAGTATTTCAGTGCACACTATGGCATATCCTTGCTATAGCATGATTAGAGAGAAAGGTATTGCATTAACCAAGATGAGGAAAGTGCGAAGATCTCTTTCAAGTGAGGAAAAGAGATACTTTGAGCAATTATGGGGCGTTGAAGAGGGTCAATGTCAAACAAATTTAGTTACAAATTATAAAAAGATACTCTTTAGAGGGGAGCTTTATAGAGTTGGTGACCATGTGGTTGTGAGAGAAGATGATTTAGATCCAAGTATACAAAGTGTGGGGCATTGGAAGGCTAGAATCACAACACTATTTTGTATTCAACAAAATCGTGAGTGCATGTTATTTTTTGGAGCAGAGTACTATAGGCAATGCATACAAGTAGTGAATGAACATGAGGTGCTGATGGTTGATCCAGCAACTGGAATGAGCGTACTTCAACAACAAGTATTGCCATATACATGGAATTGTGTCAGGCCTATATCTTCATTGATGCACAAGTTTATTCCTCTCCCTATTGGCAACAAATTGATTGCATATGAAATAAAAGACCTCTTTCAAAGAAAAAGGCTTTTGAAATCGGGGGAGGTTGGTTGCATACCTCCTTGGTTAGAAGTTAATGACATTGTTCTTGCTCACAAGGATACTAGCGATATGCAAGGTCAATTATGTTATGGTGTGGTGAGGGAGGTTGACTATATAAGTCGACAATGCAGATTGGGATGGTTGGTTCGCGATCAAGTAGATCATAGTAAATGGAAGCTACACAATGAAGATGACACTTTGAAAGATTGGGACTCTTGCACTATGTTAGTATCAAATTTTACTGTCATCAATAGAAGACGCTTAGTGCAATCTGATGGTGTAATATGCTACTTCCCGATAGCTTGGAGGTGCGCAAGCTTGTGACTAATGGCATGTACAGTAAATTCTTTCACTTCAAGGTATTGATGGATTTGATAAGTTTTATGATGTTTCTTTAATTTTAGTCTATATTGGGTCCATAACTATTTTTAATGCTCTATTTGCCCAAAATCTTGTAGATTTGTGATGGCATCTTCATCAAATGTGATTTCCCTCAAGGAAACAATAGCAAAACTTGAAAGAAGAGTTCGTGAGCTTGAATCAAATGGTGGTGAATCATGTCAAGTGCTAATCCCACAACAACCAATGAAAAGCAAGGAGGTAATTAAGGTAAATCAAAAGCGCACACATGCTTTAGGGGAGCCCTTATCTACTGTGGATGCACCAATTCCCACGTACAATCAATTATTTCGATTTCCTTCAAAAAAGAATCAAAGAGATCCTGATATGCTCTATGGAAAGGATTTCTTAGCAAAATATTATGCTAGCAGTGTACATGCTATTCATTTATCTAATCTTAGAACAATAAGGAGGTGGATGAAAGACTTAAGCTCTAAGCATTGTGATTTACGTCACAATAAAGATGGTAAGGATGAGCTAGAGAGCTATATAATTGAAAATCATGATGACATTCTCAAGCTTAAGTTTTCTAGTGCTGAATATTTATGGGAGGTGAAAGATATATATAATCATTGTTTACGTAACAAGCAAGGAAGGCGAAAGAATGATAAGAAGAGAAGGATTCTTGTCTCTCCAATGGGCAACAATTCACTTGTAAGTCTCTTTTTAATGCTTTTTTTAATTATTGCATCTCAGTTTGATAAATTTCCATGTGCTTTGTTTATTTAATAGCAAACTGGTGATGAACCAAGTGAAAATGCAAAGGAGCAAAAGGTGACGATGCTCTTTGAAGCTTTCTAACACTTAGTGAACTTTTTTTTTTGTAACTTCTATAAGTTATTATGATTTCTAAATTAGGATGGAGAAAGTATGGAAGACAATGAATATGATGAGGAGCAACCAAAGGACAATTTGTGTGATGAAAATTTGGTAATAGATGTTTATGTTTTCTAGATCTTTTATATTTATGTTTTCTAGGTTTAATTTTCTTTTCTCTTTCTTATGAATGATGTTTATGAGATAAATCATAAATTAGAGTATGATTCAAATATTGTGGTCTATTTTGTAACACAAGGTTAACTTTTTTAGACAATCAAAGAACACGAATATTGTTATCATCCTGAGATCTTATTTGATTATGGAAAAAGTTCTTATGATGGAGTTGGTGAAGGTGTGAAAGTGCATACAGACAACACATCAAATGTATAAATTACTCAAACCAATTTTGTATTTTGTTATGATTCTTTAGTAATTGCTATTAACAGCCAATAATGTCCATGCCATAGGTGGATGATGAGGCTTTGGTATCACAAGGTTCGATTATGGCACTCTTAAAAGATCTACCACCGGTACGTGCATATCTTTGCTTATTGATTATAGAATTTATGATAACGACATAGTTTAAGTGTCTTTTGGTATGCCAAATAAGGTTGACAATGTGAAAGATAAGAGTCTTATTGAGTCCTCAACAACATACAATCAAGAAGAATCTCATGCAAGAAAAAGCAAGCGTGCACCTAAGGTATACAAGAGTGAGATGATTAAAATATACTTTTTATATAGCTTGTTTTATTAGTTTTTTTATAAGCTTTATTTTGTCTTTTTAAACTAGTGGAGTGAGAAAATGCAAGAGAATATGAAAAGAAAGAAATCTAGAGGTGATCTTCCCAAAAAGAAGTATAAGGTATTATATGTTTAATGTGAATCTTTACATTGTTTCCTAATAGTATAATTTAGTTGAGTTTTTAAACTTGAAATTTTAGAGATCTGATGATATATTCTTATGTTCTCATGAAGAATGCTTCTCAAATTTCTACAAGTATTGTAAGCATTGGCGATAGTTTGGATGCTATTTCTCAACATAATAATCATGTAAGATACACTTGTGTCAATAGCTAAAAGAGCCTTATATTTGGTAATGATATGTATGCTTATTTTCTCAACTTCTTCATGTCTTAACTAGGTTGATGCATTAAACAAAGATGATGCAGAGACAGTATTGATGAAGTTTTTGGAGTTGCCTACTATTGATGTGTTATACACTACATTGAAGAGTAGTTTTAATATAGTGAAGCGCAACTCAGATTTTGTTGGAAATCGTCATGAGCACAGCGTAAATGGCATGAGGAGCAATTTTGTTGATTATCTTTTAGCCACCAAAAAAGTCATTGTCACAAGACGTGGCAATAATCCTCTCAGCGTGGATGATATTTATGTAGTTGATTAATGGTAGCATATATGTACTTGATAGTTGGTAAAGTAAACTCTTCAAGTTGTAGATTTGGACCTCCTTTGGAGTTTGATTTGATTATTATTTGACATTATTTCAAAGTTTTAATGTGTTAGTTGGTCATTCTATTACTTGCAAAGTATTATTGTGCTCTTTATAAGATTTTCTTTGTAAGTTCATAAATGTAGCCATGTTTTGGAAAGTTTGATATTATATGAAAACTATATTATTTCAAGAAGTAGTCATGTAAGAAATTTAAACAAAATTATACAGCCACTTCTGTCTATGTACACATGTCATAGAGCTCGATAATTATTTTAGGTAAAATTTCTTATATGTATATCTACAAGACTAGCAATTTATATCTATTAATAATATTTACTAAAATATAAATATCTTAAAGAATTAAAGTGAAGTGGCAATTTAAATCTACTAGTAATATTTACTTCAATGATATTTTTAGAAATATAAATTGAATTCTAGTTTAGGGTTCATATATAGTAATTTCATCAACTTGGTTGGCATTTACTATGTAGTTATCTAATTTTTTCAAGATACTTTACTATATAGATATTTTAATAATTTTAGATAATTTACTATGTAGTCATTTTAGAATTTGATTGAAAAGTTACACTTTATGATATAGTCATTATAAAAAAAATCCTAGATAGATCTTATTACAACATTACTATATAGTACTTTGTTTTACTAGATATGGATATAGGAAAAGGTTCCCTTTTTACTAGTCCGGACTATTACTAGATACATGTGTTTTGTATCTAGTAAAATCCTTTTTTTTGCTATATAGTAACAGTTCTAAAGTTCCTTGTGAAGAAGGAATCCAGAAAAGAGAAGGGGGTCATCACCACCTTCTGATTCACCATCTTCAACAAGTACCTCGGACAAGT
>JAOYMV010048891.1:0-10743 GCA_025802375.1 Polystichum acrostichoides
CTCTGTTACAACTACGTTGCAGATAATTACCCAGCGATTTTTGACAAAAAACAATCATTTATCGTGTCAGCACGGGGAACTTATGCTTTCATTGTTTTGGTAGGTTTGTTGAATACGTACCTTTCTGAAAAAAATGGCTTGAATTTTAAAACATCTCCACAAGACCGTTTCAATGCGATTAAGGATTACTTGCAAGCTTTACTTGATGGACTTAGCAATATTACGCCTGACGAAGAAAAACGGCAGTTAACCTTACTTGGTACAGGTGCAGATGTAAAATGGCTAAGATTCTTTCAAACGATCATTAACGCAAAATTCCCGGATTACGAGCCTACAGAGTTAGTAGCTTGGAAAGAAATGCACGATGATCAATTGCAGGACGAAGGTCGCAAATACATTATTTCGGTTGAAAAGCACATTAAAAAAGTTGTCATTGAAAAAATGAAATTTCTGTTTAAGGAAAACTGGACTTACGAAATAAAGGATATTTGGATGGCGTGCTTGGATAGAGCCGAAGAAGAAAATGCAAAAAATTACAAGGAAAAGCTAACCAAGCAAAAGGTTGAATGGACTGAAATGTTTAACATCATGGATTATAAGAGTATCCTTACCTCTTACTGGACAAAAGTTCCTGACGATGCAGATGAAAGGGAAGGCTTTAAAACATTTGAAAAAGAATTCACGATCAACGTGGGGTATGGTGTTCACGGTGTTAAACAACAGTTAAAATGGATAACTGTATTTAATTCGCATCGTAATATATTGGCACATGAAGGATCGAAAGAAAATGGTTTAAATAAAGCTTCAACACTTCAATTATCTCGATGAAATATTTTTGCCTTCTTGCACGTTTGGCATCCACCTTGTCCCCAAATCATAAAGGATGGAAGTATCCCACCTACATCTCTTTCCAATGCATTTAACAATGCCTCACTAGTAATCCACATAAGTTAAGTATAACTATTAGCATTGCAACTTACACAATACTTGCCAACAAATCATCTAAATTGTTTACCACCAATTTTTCTTTTGACTCTCCACATGCTCTAGACATTGCATCATCTTCAATATCCATTGGAATAATGACCGCTGCGTTATATATCCTCTCCATTAGCTGACTTGGGTTTCTTTTAACATATGTTGGGCCAAATTCATCAAGATTACCGACACGCTTTAAAACTCATTTATGGAATCGAATGTTAGATTTACCTCTGCATTGTTATAGGACTCCACAACCTTGGTAAATGCATCAACTATTTTCCCAACTTCTCTAAGAGTTTTTGTGGACAAGTCATTGATTTTTAGTGGTATAAGGAAAATATCAAATGATCATTAGACATGTTATCAACTAGACTTCCTAGATTATTTCGTAGCTCCATTTCTTGGATGATATCATTATCCATCATGAGAACTTGATCAAGCCTCATCATGGACATGCCAAACACTTTACGATAGATTACTTTACCTAAATACTCTATCACCTTCTACTACTCGGACTTCTTTGAGCTTTGTATTAGAGAGGTTATGTGACTCAATTACTTTTGACTCTATTAGGACTGCCATCATTTTGTTGTCAACTAATTGCATCAGCTAGCTAGCCATCATTTGATCTCTTGCATTGGTCAAAAAATTTCTCTAATTATATTTTATTGTTGATTGGCATCTCTGTAATCTTTGGACACCTCCACTTCTATGATATCCATTACAGATCCTTGTTTAAAAACTCTATGTTAAGATAATAAGACTAGTCAACCTCAATAGCACATAGTATCCCTAATTATATAGAGAAGACTAGAAAAATATCAGTGGGTATGTACTCTTCTTAGGATCTAATATTTCTGACGTATAGCCTAGGATACATGAAAAAATCCTATGTTCAGGAAGCCATAGGGGTCTCTATGGTAAGGCATGAGGGCAAGACCATCTTAGCATGAGGGAGGAGGAGTCAATACTATGGATTGTCACAAGAGGTCTATAACCAAGAGTCAATACTATGGATTGTCATAGGAGGCCTATAACCAAGTGGCCATAGGGTTTATCCTCATAAGGATATTTCTAGAAATGTATTAGGGAAAGGCCTCCTTAGCAATAGGGATGTAGAGTCAATAACAAGGCCTTTGAACTAAGTCTATACCTAAGAGGCCATATGTGTCTCCTTATAATTATATTTCTAGCAAAGTATTAGGGAAAGCAATCTTTTAGAAAGAGGGATGTAGAGTTGATAACAAGGCCTTTAACAAGATGGCTTTGATTGAGAGGGCATAGGGGTCTCCCATAAGGACACATGGCTCTCTTGATAAGGATATTTTTGGCATGGTATGAGGACAGTACTCCTTTACCAATAGGAATGTAAAGTTGATAACAAGGAATTTGCTTTAGGCCTATGACTAAGAGGCCATAGAGGTCTCATCTCATAAGAATATTTCTATCAAGGCATGATTCCAAGGGCTCATTTATCTCCGGGGAGTCCACTTTGAGATATGTAAGATAACATGTGCGAACAAAAGAAGGGATTTATAATTAGGTAGACTAACAAAAAAATGTACATATATAAGGGATTTTTTAATTCAAAAAGTGAAAATATTCATATATAAGGGTCATTTTTTTTATAAAAAGTCATACATAAGGGATATATATATTACTTGAAAATTTACAAATAAGGGATTATTTAAATATCTCTTGTTCGTTCATGTTATATGCAATTTTTACATAGTGGCCTTTATCAACAGGGATGTAGACTCAATAGCAAGGCCTTTCACAAGTGGCCTATGACTTGGAAGCCATAGGGGAAGGACATTTTTGGAAAGGTATGAGGGCAAGGCCTCCTTTACCAATAGAAATATAGACTCAATACCAAAGCGTGTCACAAGAGGCCTATGACATAGAGGCCACATGGGTCTCCTCATAAGTGTATTTTTATTAAGGCATTAGGGTAAGACCTCCTTTAGCGAGAGTGATGTAGAGTTGATAGAAAAGCCTTATGCAAGAGGCCTATGACTAGGAGGTCATGAGGGTCTCCTCATAATAATATTTCTACCCAGGTATGAGGGAAAGGCCCCTTTAGCAAGAGGGATGAAGAGTCAATAGCAAGGCCTTTGCACTAGGTCTATGACCAAGAGACCATATGGGTCTCGTCACAAGGATATTTCTAGCAAGATATGAGGAAAAGGCCTCCTTTATCAATATGAATGTACAATTGAATGTACAATTGATGACAGAGGGACTTTGCACTAGGCCTATGACCAAGATTCCATAGAGGTATGATCCTCTTATAAGATTATTTATATCAAGGCATGAGAATATGTCCTCCTTTAGTAATATGCATACATAGAGTAGATAGAAAGGCATTTCACAAGAGGCCTATGACCAGGAGCCTAGAGGCCATTGTGAGGGCCCCCACTTGACCCTCTAACGGGTCCAAGGTGTACCTCCCATGTGGGTGGAGGACCTCACAGGAATACCACCCTCGTGACGGTGCCAGCCTAATGAGCAATCAAGTTCTTACCTTGACATCCAGCTAATACTGATCTAAATCAGTTCATTTTCTTGCTATATTATAATTTGATAATCTAGTTTGACATTCATACATGCTTATCTAGACCAATTGCTCCATTCCCTTGGACTGTCTCCTCCATCACATGCAAAGGCGGCGCCTATCACCATTCACTTAGCACTTTAAACTTTAAATTTGTAAAGACCTTCTTACTTTCACTATTCCTTTTTATTCCTTTAAGGGTACCGGGTTCACTACCTTATGTTAGCGGAATGTCACTCAGGTTAGGTTCCTAGCCTTTCAATCTAGATTTTCTTTTTCCCAAACAAACATTGAAAATAGATTCATTTAATACCAACTCTTCCACCCTTCCCCAGTCCCACCCGAGTGAGCTCTAGTTTTCTTTCCCTTTCATCGCTCTTTTCCTTCAACAAACACCTCATCCCCTCGCTTAATAGTCTACCCCAAATGTAAACCCACTGCGCAAGAAGAAACCACCGATCCCTCATGTCTGACTGGGTAAGCTCGACTCACACTCGATTGGTTAAACATATGGCTCTTGCTAGACAGAGCTCTACAACCCAACTCCGCGAGTCCATCACCCAACTCATCTTTACACAACCTTGTTCGGTTAAGCATTGCTCTTGCCAGCTAGAGCTACTCAACACGATCACGACGGTCCTTCACCCAACTGGTCTTTACACAAACCTCATTTGGTTAAACACAACTCTTACCAGATAGAACTACCAAACATGGCTCTGTAAGTCCATCACCCGATTAACTACATGGATTCTACTATTAAAAAGGGTACCATTAAATTGCTACCCAAACTATTGAATTTTTTTGGAGCAAAATGGTGCATTTTTGTTGTTTGCGTTCATTGCATATGGTGTGCAAGCTAATACTCCCATTTATTAGCATTATTTGTGTGTTATTCATCACACATGTTGCTCTCACTTGGTCTCCAAATAAGATAGTTTATCTTGCAAGAAGAGAAGTGAAACATAGCTTGAAACAAATTGTTGATGCAACACTAAAATGGGAGTGCCAATTCTCAACAAAATAAAATGATAGACATGCAAGAAAGGGAAGCTTTGTGTATGCCAAGGAAGCCGTGAACTTCATGGTGCAATAGATAGACAACCTACAAGGAGAGAATAAAGTGATTTTCATTGCTCAAGCGGACTGGTTGTAGGTCAAAAGGCTCGTGTTTCAGGTCAAAATCTCAAACTAAAACAAGAACATTGAAAATTAAATATTGTTACAAGTATTCAAAGTATATATAAACCCATGCTTAAATTAAAACAAAATCCTTGGTGAAAAAGCAAGGTGGTTGTTTTCAATAAGTGTGGCCATGGGAGAGTCGCACAAGCATGAAGTAGAAGATGGACAAAGAAGCACCATTGAAAGAGCAGTCATGCATAAGTTGGAAGTGGTTTTCTGTGTGTGCATATAGGACCAAAGATGGCCAACCTGCAGGGAAAAAAAGAATTTCCTTCTATATAAGGATGTAGAGGCATTGTCATGAGAATGCATGTGTTCAGAAAATGTGCTTTCAACAACTACCATGCACACATAATATAAAATCTTCCAGTCCATATTTGAAAAGGGTGTAACCCTTAAGGAAGGAGGAAAAACACACTCATGCACATAGAAAATGAGAGGAGGGGTTGCCATGGAAGGGGATGTTTGGTGGTGTTTTTGAGCATAGAATGGAAGAGGTTGTTGCCGTGTTTCCTATCAACACCTATAAGAAGAGGGAGCATTTTTGGCTGCCATTGCACAATGAGAGAGGACCCATTTTTGGGGCCGTCTTGTGAGTAGACTTGAGAAAGAAGAAGATCAATATTTGTTGGTCGTAACCTCCATTCATGTATATAAGAACAAGAAGTTGCATGATATGTGTGCCAATAATACAGAAGAGAGGAGGGGTATGTTGCTTAACATGGTGAAAGAAGAGGTTATAATTAATGCAACATGATGCCTGCATATTTTGGAGCTAATTTAAATCTTATATCTTCAAGGTTGGTTTCACATGCCTAGTTCCTTTGCAAAAATGTTCTAGCACCCCAAGGGGGGGGGGTGATTGAGGTTTGTGAGGATTTAATAGATACAGTCAAAGATGGAAGATGTCTACGATCACAAGTTTTTTATTCAGAGAAGGATAAAACACCTAGGGGCATGTGAGCATGAAAATATATTAAAATCACCCTTATTTTATAATTTATACATTTTCTAAGCTCGGGGGGTCACTCAAAACTATGTAAGTGTATCACGTGGTTCAATAGAAGGGTTTTTGTTAATCCCTTTTTTACACATTTTCCACTTACAAAAGGGTACCATTTAAATGGGATGTTCACAGTTGAATAGAAATAGGGTGTCTTTTATTCATAAAAAAATCATAGATAAGGGGTTTTTTAAATAGGTCTTGAACGCATGTGATACAGATGGTACACATAGTGAAATCCCCAAGTTTCTAAGTCAATTGTTTACACCCCTCATGTATGTATATTTTACATTACATGGTTATTTATTGTACCGGACCTCTAGCATTTTTACACCATGCAAGTCTACCTAATAGAAAAATATGCCTCCTTAACTAAGGTGCTTTGTGTACATCTGCTAACCCCCAGTATAAAAGGTAACATATTTTTGCCATTATTATTAAATATTTTTGTCTCACGTAATGATGAACAACATACATACATATATTTAAATTCTTGTAGTCTCAAATGACAAATAACTGATTCGAAAAATCATTGACCTATGGTGCCCATATACAAAGTGCTATATGGATTTTGAATAGTATTTTCTATGCTTCAAGATGATGATATGAAGTAAGTTCTCTTTCTCCACTTGTCATGAATATAATAGAATACGCATGTGCTTTTATCATTAATGCAAATTTTGCATAGCATTGTGGGGGTGATGGTTTGACCTCGGGGGGTTCACTATATGTAAACCCTCTATATCACATGTGTTCAAGGCCAATTTTAAAAACCCCTGATCTTTGAATTTTTCATGAAGAAAAGAGACCTTTTTTCTATTAAATTGTGAATACCCCATTTAAATGGTACCGTTCAGTAAGTAAAAAATGTGTAAAAAAGGAATTAAAAAAACCCCTTGTGTTGAACCCACATGATACACTCACATATTTTTGAGTAACCCCCCCTGAAGGTTTGACAAGATTGCAATTGTGCACTCCTTGGAAGTGGATATAGTCACAACTCCCACATATATAATAGATTCACTTTTCCTTTGCAACTTTTATTTGGGATGTGGATATCAAATATATTATCCTTGTTAGATTTTTTTGTCTTCAATTTTGATCCGTTTCTTAGACCATAAATATACGCTCGATGGGATCGAGCTTCAAGTACATAGGTGTTTTTGCAAAGTGCTCACTAGTCCTCACAATGGAGTTCATCATCCCTATGAGCTTGATTTTTTTCCTTAGATTATTAGCCTGCTAATTGGGTGATTTCCCATTGAAGAAGTATGTTCTCAACCATGCTTATTCTCGTTATTGCTTCACTCCCATCACTATACATATATGTAAAACACACTACCCATAACATTGCATGCATATATTAGCCACGTATTGACACACTTAGATAAAGTAATCCCATACATCCTTGTAAACATGACTAAAGCCTCTAAGTTCACACTGATCTGCGTCAGTCAAAGCAAGCTCATACATGTCATAAATGAGCATTGGGTTGTTTATTGGTCTCATGAGAAGTTAGCATGCAAAACTATATTATGCAACCTTGTAAGCATAACTATGAATGTACACCAAAGACCCACACCATTTGTTTTATATAAACTCCTGTTGGATAGGCATATGTTTTGTTGCCTTAGATTCAAATGTAAACTATCTTGGACCCAAGCATCTATAAATCCATGTAAACCCCATAAACCCATGTAGAGCTCTAAGTCGGGGAAGATACTTAAGGTCATTGGAGGGTCATCATAGGATATTTAGAGTGCTAACTAAGGTCATCATTGCAATCTTCCAAGATGACACCATCTTCTTGTGTGTAATGTCACCATGTTTTAACCACCTATTTGATATCGCCTTGTTCAGCATTGATACCTCCACCTCTTTATGTTTCTGTAGCACAATGGATAATGCACAAGTCTAGCCACAGATTTTGGGTTCATGCTAGCTAGCTAGTTTTTGTTCCAGGATGCTATTGTTTCATTTCTTTTGGAGCAAAAGGGTGCATTTTTGTTATTTGTGTGCATTCCATCTTGTGTGCAAGTTAATGCACCCATTTATTAGTGTTTTTTGTGTGTTATTCATCACATATGGCTCTTATACTTGGTATACTAAGAGGGTCTTTTGTATAGCACGAAGAGAAGTGAAACATATCATCAAACAAATTGTTGATGGGAGCGGCATTTCTCAAGCAAAGAAAATCATAGACATGCAAGAAACAAAAGCTTTGTGTGTGGCTAGGAATCTGTCAACTTCACAGTGAAATGGACCTAACACTAAACATTGAGAAATATATAGTCCCAATAATCTTTTGGTTGATCACTTTGATTTTCTCCTTTTGAATGGGATGTATTTAGGCAACTTGGTTATCCTATTGGTGTCAACGTAACCAACAAAATGATTATAGGCTTCGTGATGAAAAGAGTAAAATCAAAGATTATGTATTGAAAATTTGGGGAATGGCTATTACATGTCCGATTGAGGATCATACATGCAATCCTCATCCCATGCTTTTTATACAAGATCCAAGATTGCCACTTTTGTGTCGTGAATTCCATGTTGCAATAATTTTGGTGGATCAAACGTAAGGCTAAATCTATGGTTTATATCTTGAAAGAATGAATTTCAACCTAAAGAATGGGGTAGTCTTGGTATTATTCATGCTTCAACACACATGCATGCTCGTGGAGCTACTCACATGAACAAAGTGTTTGATAATTCAACATAAGGTGCAATTTTTTATGGTATATTATATAACAAAAGCATGTATACTTCCGTGGGGATTGGAAAATTGGATGATTTGTTTGCATGCTCCATTGAAAGTGCAAGATAGGACAACATCTATGCTTATCAAGTCTTGGAAAAGCATTTGTGATTCCTTAATTTGGTCAAGCAGGATGAGGTTTACAAGAAACACTTTGCCATCGAAGAATATGTTTGGTTTTATTTTTGCATCACCATCGGATCTCTTGTTAGGTTTACCACAAGAAGATCTTTGTTCAAAAGAGGCATTTGTAAGATCTCTCGATTGCTGGATACTAAGGGTAATTTTGTTTCTTTCTAGAAAGCTAAGAGATTGTATAATCAAGGGATGGCCTAGAGGATACCCTCACATTTGCTATGTACAATGATTTTCAAGCTAGAAACTCCCCTTGCGAAAAACTTATTAGATGGATTTAGGGATTAGGCAATCCAAACACGACTGTAAATTGTTGGACTGTGAAAATCAATTTCTTCTATATTCGGTTGAGGTATCTCACATATATAATGGGAAAATGTAATGTGAATAAGTGGGGGATGCAGTATGATAATCAATGGTGGTGTAATGTCTTCATGTGCTTAAAGGCAATGGATCTAGGCGTGAAATCTAACGTATATCTCTGAAGGGTAATGTCGACCTTACTGCCAGTTGCTTGTTTATTGAAATTGAAAGGGATTGCAGTCAACAAATGCCATAGATGCAATAAGAAGCAAGAATCCTTCAAGCACGCCTTTGGGTACTCTGAATTGTTAACTAATGGTGGCATCAACTCATGCTAATTCTTCTATGCATAGGGAAAAAGTTGAGCAGATTCTCAATTGCATTTGGCACTTATTCTTTGTTGGCTCGAGAACTCGAGCTCGAGAACATAGATGGATCTTGTGTTGTATTCCATTTTGGATGCTATGAGCTATTTGATTGACCCAAAATATGGCAATTTTTCAAGGTATTATTCTGTTCTCCTCAGGCCTTCCTTGGCCCGTCATGAAAAACAAGCTGTATGAAGATGCTTTAGCCATTATTAATCGAATGAAGAGGAAAAATATGGAAAGCTGAGACTTAAATCTCAATCAATATATATATGAGAAGAGTTTTCCCAAAAAGAAAAAGAAAAAGAGTAATATGAATATAACTTGGCTATACACCAAATTGCACGAATGGGGGGTTTTTATTCTCTCTGTCGCTGCTCCATCGCCTGCGCCCCTTCTCTCTCTCTCTCGTAGTACACGTGCATGTACTGATATAGGGCTATGTAAAACATCGAAGACAACAAAACAGGTAAGAAAATAGTGAGGAAGGGAAAGTAAGACGCGCAAGCAAACTGTACAAAGCGTCTCGTGAGTGCTTTGAAATGTGTTGATATACGGCGAATCGCCAGGTGAGATTACTACTAATGTGCCAAAACCCAACGAGTCGACGCAATCGCAGACACTGGTGTGGAAGAAGTTTTGACCCGAAAGAAGTTTAATTTGACCGATGAGAGAGTAGAATTGTTTGGTCCTTGGAGCTGTCTTTTGTAGATAAGGAGGAGGTCGCACCCCCGAGTTGATGCAGATAAGGAGGAGGATCTACGGCCAAGAAAAAAGTGAGCACACATGTGTAATTACGTACCCTCCTCATGTGAAAAAAGGTTCACTGATCGTTTTCCTTGGCGTACTCTATTGTGATAGAGGAGCGCGTGATCAAAAGACGGAATCACATGTAACCCGCAACCTCTACTGAGGCGCCTATAATATAAGGCGCACTCAACTCAAGCAACCCGCAACCTTACCTTAGTATCTGTCACTATAAGCCTCCTAGTTACCTCAGTATATTTACATACAATTATGGCCCTCCCGGTGTGCAAGAGTAGTAGCTGCGTCCTGATGGCTATAACGGTGCTGCTGCTTGTGTCCCATGCGGCTATGGCGGACGTGAGCTGCACAACCAGTTTGAACTCCCCCACCCAAGGCGATGCCAATGTGTGCGTGCAATCTGTGAGGCTCCAGGGCAGCAGCTCCTGCTGCCAGGAGGAGAGCGACGAGGGTTGCACCACCCTGTGGACCTCCGGCACCGCTGCCGTCGACATCTAAGGAAGCATGGCATGCACCACCTGCCTCACCGCAGGCAACGCCCTCAACACCGTACTCGCCAACTGCGTTGCCAACGTGGGCGGCCAAGTCCTCGTGGCTGGTACCAACACCATTGAGAGCGTCTACGGAATCACGGTCCGCATCCGCACCTCTGATGCCGAATCCGCAGTACGTGCACGTGTTATGTGACACAATC
>JAOYMV010050000.1:0-10733 GCA_025802375.1 Polystichum acrostichoides
ATAAGGGGGTTGCTCGAAAAGTGCTCACATGCTCTAGTGACAATGTACAAAAAATGTAGTGAGCTTGGAAATGCAAAAGAGTTACTCAACATGCATAAGAGCAGTAGCCATGTTGTCACATGGATTGTATTAATAGTTGGCTATGCCCGAGAGGGGCACATCCAAAATGCTTTATGTTGTTTTGAACAAATGCAGCGTGAGGGCATCCTTCTAGATGCCGTGATCTACACGTGTATCTTGAAAGCATGTGTCACGATTGGAGCTATTGACAAGGGCAAACAAATCCATACCAAGATTGCAAGGCAGGGATTGCTCTAGAACGACATTGTGCTGGGCAATGCTCTAGTAACCAGCATACATGATGATCTTGTTAGTGACACTAGCATACATGATTATATTGTGCAAAGGGGGTTGCTCGAAAAGTACTAACATGCTTTAGTGATCATGTACGCAAAATTTGGTGAGCTTGGAAAGGCAAAAGAGTTACTCAACATGCATAAGAGCAGCAGCCATGTTGTCACATTGACTGTATTAATAGCTGGCTATGCCCGAGAGGGGCATAGCCAAAATGTTCTAGATTGTTTTGATTAAATGCAACGTGAGGGAATCCTTCTAGATGCAGTGACCTACGCGTGTATCTTGAAAGCATGTGCCACGATTGGAGCTACTGACAAGGGCAAAACAAATCCATGACAAGATTGCAAGTCAAGAGTTGCTCTAGAACGACATTGTGCTGGGCAATGCTCTAGTGACCAGCATACATGATGATCTTGTTAGAGGCACTAGCATACATGATGATCTCGTGCAAAGGGGGTTGCTCGGAAAGTGCTCACATGCTCTAGTGATCATGTACGCAAAATGTGGTGAGCTTGGATTCTGGAAAGGCAAAAGAGTTACTCGACATTCATAAGAGCAGCAGCCATGTTGTCACATAGACTATATTAATAGCTGGCTATGCCCGAGAGGGGCACAACCAAAATGCTCTAGATTGTTTTGAGCAAATGCAGTGTGAGGGAATCCTTCTAGATGCAATGACCTATGCGTGTATCTTCAAAGCATGTGCCATGATTGGAGCTGCTGACAAGGGCAAACAAATCCATGACACGATTGCAAGGCAGGGGTTTCTCTAGAACGACATTTAGTGACCAGCATACATGATGATCTTGTTAGAGGCACCAGCATGCATGATGATCTTGTGCAAAGGGGGTTGCTCGAAAAGTGCTCACATGCTCTAGTGATCATGTACGTGAAATGTGGTGAGCTTGGAAAGGTAAAAGAGTTACTCAACATGCATAAGAGCAGCAGCCATGTTGTCACATGGAATGTATTAATAGTTGGCTATGCCCGAGAGGGGCACAGCCAAAATGCTTCAGATTGTTTTGAACAAATGGAGTGTGAGGGCATCCTTCTAGATGCAGTGACCTGCTCGTGTATCTTGAAATCATGTGCGCAGCTGACAAGGAGAAACAAATCTATGATTAGATTTCAAGGCAGGGTTTGTTGCAGAATGATATTGTGCCGGGCGTTGCTCTTGTGGATATGTACAAGGACTATTTTGCACTAGAGTTAGGGAAATTGTCGATACACATGTAGACTCTTGGTGCATAACGTTATGTATGAACTGTTGTCTCTTGGTCAGCGTTAATTGCAATGCATTTCATGTATCCAAAATGCGCTAGTCAACATGTATCTGATATCTGAGATATGCTTACCTTCTAATAGAAGCACCTTGGTCGGTTTGTGTAAAGTGTACCCAACTCCAATCTTTTGGGCATGCAATACTCAATATGACACGACAAGTTTTTTCCCCTTTGAAGATACAGATGTAGTCAATGAAGAGGAATTAATGTATTAGGTCAATATTATTTGCAATGCGTTGGACGGCACGTATCCAAAATGTGCTGGTTGACATGTATCCAAAATGTGTGCTTGAGATGTCAATGTGTTGGTCGACATGTATGCGAATGTTATTTGCAATGCATTGGACAACATGTATCCGAAATGCGCTGGTCAATATGTATCCAAAATGCGCTAGTCGACATGTCAATGCGTTGGTCGACATGTATCCAAAAGTGCATAAGAAATTATCTAATCAGGAGTGTTGAGAACCAATGTGAAGCAACGAATGCAATCTGTTATGCTTTCTTCTATGAACTGTTTTCTCTTCGTGAGTGCTAATTGTAGATAGGTGCAGGGCAAGGAAGCTTTGGGCTACTTTGAATGGATCATAAGACCAGTTGACAAGGCAGACAAACTCATGCTGATATTGTTAGTTTGAAAATCTGGACTGTTTTTCACAAATGAAAAACAAGGCAACCAAAAATCTGGACTGTCCCCTGGAATGCACTATTTGCAGGATATGCACAGTCAAGCTGAGCAAGCTCTGTACTGCTTTGAGTAGATGCAACATAAAGACATCCTACTAGATGCATTAGCCTATACGTGCATCTAGAAAGCTGAGCAAGCTCTATACTCCTTTGAGCAGATGCAACATAAAGACATCCTTCTAGATGCATTAGCCTCTACGTGCATCTAGAAAGCATGTACCATAATTCGAGCCACCGACAAGGGGAAACACATCCCTGATGATATTGCGAGGCAAGGGTTGCTGGAAAAGCACATTATTCTAGGCAATGCTCTTGTGGACATGTATGCCAAGAACGGGGCTCATTGCAAGATATGCACAAGAAGGTCGAGTTAAGGGAGCTCTAAACTACTTTTAACAAATGCAGCGTGAGGGCATCCTTCCAAGCGTAGTAACCTACACATGCATCTTGATAGCATGTGCATTGATTGGAGCCGTCGAGAAGGGGAACCAAATCCATGACGAGATTATGCGGCAGGAGTGCAGTACAATAGTGTTGTGGGCAATGCTCTTGTGGACATGTATGCCAAGTGCAAGCACAACAAGTGGGTGAGGGGCTGCCTTCTCTGAATGTTGTCTCTTGGGATGCACTAATTGCAAGATATGCACAAGACGACCAAAATAGCTGTTGACAAGGGGTTGCTGTAGAACAATAATGTGCTGGGTTGTGATTTTTGCACATGAATGCCAAGTGTGGTGCTGTTTTGAAGGCATGCCAAGCGCTTGAGGGGTTGCCTTCCAAGTGTCTAAACTAGTTTGAACAGATGCAGTAGCCTACACATGCATCGTGAAAGCATGTGCATTTATTGGAGCCATTGACAAGTGGAACCAAATCCATGATGAGATTATGCGACAGGGTTGTTGCAAAACAATATATTAGTTTACTATTGTTCCCTTGTTTTATTGGTTGTGGCAAGGTTTACTGTATTTCTATCTTGTTTCAAATGTGGAGCCTGGGTTAACTAGCTATTGTCCAGGTTTACTTTCAGCTGTCTATTTTATTAATTTTGAGCTTCCATGATCAGAATGTCACATATGAATCAGCTCCTCAATCCCCCATGTCATTTGGTCCGGGTTCGCGGGCAAATTTGAGTGGGATCACTAATTGTATCGCCTGATTCATGGCTGAATTTACATGTTGTACTGGTTGATTTATGGCTACAATTATGAATGATTTACAATTTATTTATGACTGAAATTTATGGTGGTAAATCAATGGACAAGATTATGCATGAGTTGATAACGCTAAAGTGGCATATATTATGTTTTGGTTGTTCTTGTTTTTGAAGCAAGCTTTGGTCATCTACATCTGTGACACGGCGAGGGCCATCATATCAAACATCATAATGAGTCAAACCATAAAATCCATTTCCTTTATCCATAACTAGATGAACAAAACTTCCACGAACATCCTTTATATCTTCAACACTATCAATGCCAATATCTTCATAACCACGATAACGAGTGTAGCAGCAATAACCATCATCCCCATAACAATGCTTACCGTAAGTTACAACACCTAAGCCATCATCTCTATCAATAGTAGATTCAGCGCTAGTACAATGTACGTACCCTCACATCCATCATGGAATCTGAGCACTTTTCAAGCAACCCCCTTTGTAAAAGATTATTGTGTATACGGGTGCCTCTGTCCAGATCTTTTCAAGCAAACCCCGTTCTCTGCAAGGATGTAAAATGCCGAGTAACGCTTTTGCCGATCCGACACCACATGTTGCATACATGGTCACTAAATCATATGACCACATTTCAATGCTATCAATGCAATCCATGTGATTAAATCGCTGCTCTTATGCATGTCGAGTAACGCTTTTGCTTTCCCAAGCTCACCGCATGTTACATACATCGTCACTAAAGCATCTGACCACATTTTGGGTTCTATTAATGCTGGTAATTTAAACAGGATGTACTCTTAAAATGGCCCTTACATTGACCTCTTCTTTGCTTCTATGATTATGTACAGTCAATATAAACAAAGATTTGTACTCTGTTTTAGTTTTACAGTGCTAGATCTTTTGCAAAATTGTTTGCACATATTTTGATATAGAACGATCTTCATTATAATTTTTCTATGGAGCTTGATTGCTACTCGGTGGTCCTGCCTCTTTGGCCTTCTCTACTGCTATGATTATGTACAATCAATATAAACAAAGATCTGTACTCTGTTTCAATTTTACAATGCTGGATCTTTTGCAAAAATGTTTGCATATATTTTGATACAGAACGATCGAGCATTACAAATTTTCTATGCATTTCTTTTCGGGTTTGATCGCTACTTGGTGGTCGAGCCTGCCTCCCACGGAGGACGATGTGGGGAGCGTGAAAATTAATCTGAGCAAGCTTGATTTCAGGATATGATGATGTGGGGAGCATGAAAATTAATCTGAGCAAGCTTGATTTTAGGATATGCACAAGAAGGTCAATCTGAGCAAGCTCTAAATTGGTTCAAACAAATGCAGTGACTTGTGCCTACATCCTGAAAGCCTGTGCCCCCTTTGGAGCTGATGACAAGGGGAAACAAATCCATACATCATAAGGCAAGGGTTGTTGCAAAATGATATTTTTCAGGGTAATGCGCTCGTGGACATGGATGCCAAATGTGGTGGGGAAGAAGCCTTTTTACTCTTAGGGTGCAAAGTGGATTACGGATTTGTTACAATGGTGGCCGAGTAGGAAAAAACACTGAATGGGGTCAGCTGATGGTAGTCCACCAGCTTGATCAGAGCCTTCTTTTGTATGATTTTGTTTGCCTTATTAGCTCCTTCTATGATATGTTCAAAATAGCCCAATGCTTCCTTGCCATGCATCTATCTGCTCCTATCATTGTAAGGGTGGAGTAGATTCAATAACAGCAAATAAACTCTCATAGACTAAACAAAGTTCTTGCTCTACTAGCATGGAACCACCATTTAAGATTCACCCTGAAAAAGTTATAAGAATCAAAGCCTAGCTGATTGAGCATGGCAGCATTGTGCATTTTCCATATTGTCCAAAGTCCCCAAAATCTGTCTAACCCGCATAACAATTCAAGTTTGCATATACATACCACCATTTGTATGTGCATACCCATGTGTATATGTGTGTGTCTATAATGACTCTATATGTACTTGTATTTGTGTGTAAATCTAAATACATACACAATCATGGATGGGATTGGCAAAGGTGCCGATGATAGTATTATTTTCATGGCTATCAACAGGGTCCACCGCATCATTGTATGTGAGATCATTAGTCCTCGACTTTTTCTGAGATGTGGCTTCCTTGTCAATCCCCAGTGTCTCTGCGCTTTATGGGCTGAAGCACTTCAGCACCACTTTTGTGCTCAGTCACATACCTTGTCGTAGGCTCAAATGTCTTCTCCAGCATGGCTGGCTACTTGTATGACTGGAAAGCAAGGGGATCTAACATGCTCTCGGGCCAGAGTGTCATGGCAGCGCCTTCCGAATCTTGCCTTGTTTTCTCTGCATTGCCCTAGCTTTTGATGCCCTACTTCCCTTCTAGTACTCACGAGGCTCACATGCCATACTTGTGCATGCACTTGGTATGACTGCCTTTAGAGGTAGCACTGTTCCAATGCCGAAGGATGAACTGCAACACGTGATTGACAAATTGTTAAACAATATCCCACATGTGAAGGAGTCCCCTGCTGCAGTAGTGGAAAATGAAAAACTTGTAGGTACTAGGGGGCGATGTAGCGGCCAGGCTACTGTTCCCCCACATATCACATTGCGTGTGAAGGCTTCAATCCCACAGCTGTGCTGTGTCCCTAATGCAAGTGAAAGAAACTGCTTTTCATCACGAGCTTCGAGTTGATTATATGTGCTGTGCGTTCACATGGATCAATCCCACATTGCGTGTGAAGGCTTCAATCCCACAGCTATGTTGTGTCCCTAATGCAAGTAAAAGAAACTGCTTTTCATCACGAGCTTCGAGTTGATTATATGTGCTGTCCGTACACATGGATCAATCCTGCTTGGATTGAGCTAAACATCACATTCATAGACTTATCTATGACAGGGTCTCCACTGAGCTTTCACGATATTTGATTCCACACACGAAATTGCCTCCAGAGAAGGGGTAATCAACTCTATACTTATATTTCTCTAGCAGGTAGCAAAGCTTCCATTTGCTTGCTGATATGGAAGCCCGCAACAATGCACACACATAGGAGGTCCCACACACAATGTCAAAATGCTTGCTTACTGAGCCTTTTGGGGGAGGTGAGATTGTGAGTACTCCAGCAAAAGGGGCAACCCCTATTGAGGCACACACCACACGCAAAACCTTTGCCTCCTGAATTTCCAGAAATGAAGCTTGCAAGGGGGATACATTCACAATGGAGGTGTTAGGATTCCAGCATTGAAAGTTCTGCACATTGCCTTAAATAATCCCACAAACAAAAGCTCCCCCATTGCCATTGTAGGTCACTACTATGGTGGTCATGGAGCTAAGCCCACATGCACTACTACTCAAGAAGGTGAAAAGCAACCAAGCATACAGCGCAGCTGAGCTTCTAGACCAAAAAAACATAAAAAAGGAGCACGGACTACTCCAAAATTTGATGAAAAAAACCTTGCATAATCGTACGCTTTCTGTAGGGTTTTCAGCTACACCTGTGTAGCCATTTTTCTTGAGCTTCCATCAGCAATCTCGTGCATGAGAAAGCACATCGACTACCAAAATTGAGGTTGCTAGCGCAGCTTGGCTGATAGGGTAGGGGAGTGACTCTTTATCTTGGATCATTCGGGAACAGATCGCTATATGTAATCTTCTTCCAATCATATGCTCCCAAATCTGGTCCCCAAAAAGGTGCATTACATATTTTTGCAGGCCTCACTAGATTTCATGCAACCGTCCCTCTGTGCAAGCTTTCTGGAAGCATGCATGAAAGCATTGTCGCTCTAATTGAGAGAGGGTTGCGTATCCAACCTAGCCTCCGTTGCTGGTATCACGGTGAAGTGTGGCCAAACGTATAATCCGTAGCTTACTGTAGAGAGACATAATCTCTATTAGGATACTTGTATACTTGCATCCTTCTCTTGAAAAAAAAAATCAGGTGTCTCGTAGTCTTTTAGAGATCAATACTTCATCAGCAACATAGAGTCCCCCTCTACTTCAACTCATCCAGTTTGGAGCCGGATGAGCGACAGATCAGCACCATTACTGATGGAGATAGCTTCAAAAAGGCATCTCCCTCAAGATCATGCAATTTCTCTCCTTTTGTAAGAAGAGCGGTGCATACATCAACCACACTAACAAGGGTGACTCTGTTTGGTTTCACAGCTTTTATGCCTCATCTTATCCTGTACCATGATTGCCTCTTACCCGGCCTGTGCCGTACGTACACAGCTATTCCACGAAACAACAGGCATACTAACAAACACCTTGCATGGAGTCTCTACGCTACCACACTTGCCATACATATTGACGAGAGGTCTTGCAATCACAACATCAAGCTCACAACCATTCTGCTTTGTAAGGCCGTGCAATTTCTTGCCCTGTTCGAAGAAGGAATGCCTATCACACCCATCCAGAGTGAAAACAAATGGTACATTATCAGGCTTGTGTGTTTCTGGTGCTTCTTGTGGACCCCGCTGCCAGCTGGTGAGATTTTGTCTATGTTCCAGATCTTCCTTTCTAGTGAGAAATTTAACGATTGCAAATTCACCTCTTGGAAGACGAAGGTGAAGTGCACGCTTATGGTAGTGGAACTTTGGGCTTAGCTTTTTGATCTGAACAATGTCAACCGCGGGTTGCTCTTTTGTCAATTCCGAGAATTGATCCACAACCACATGCTCGTTCATGGATGCCAAGTGCTGTAGTTCTTATCTAGTTGACGATCAGATGAAGACGTGGGAAGCACAAGAATTTCCCAGTCTTTCAATTCTTGCACCATTGATCCTCATACTGAGTACCCGAACTATTTAGCGGTGTTGACCATGGTTGAAAACTTCGACAATGTCTAGGAGAGAAAGTACACCTGGAAAAACAAGAGCACAGGAAAGAGAACAGCTAGTAGTACATCACACAATGTCTTCCAAAAGTGATGGAAAACACAGCCAAAGAAGTCTTTGATTCGCTGATCTGAAAAGCAGCAAAACAAAAAATTCACTCCACTAAAAACGCAGCAGAAACACAGCTAACGGAAGGTTGAAAAACATAGGAGCATTGTTCTTACTCGTGGTTGAAAAAGGAAGTACCAAGAAGCTATTTCAGGGCTGAAAACGCAGCACAATAAGCACCCTCCTGCTCTAGAAAACATGGATGGAAAACTCTTCTCCACCAAAGTTGAAAATGGAGGTACAAGGAGGAATCCGCCAATGCTGCAAACGTATCCTAACTCGCCCTCTGCGTAAGCTGAAAACACAGCAGGGATACATGACAGGCGGCTGGACAAAAACTGAGACGGATGCCCAGATCATAGACAAAGGTTTGCTTGCATTTGTATATGTCTCTCTCTTTGGCAAGCTCGGGAGAGGAGATAACCACAACGTTGTGCTGCCCCATTTTGAGAACAAAGACATCACCATAGGTCTTGGCCAACTAGAAGAGATTCTCATGGTTGAGGTTATTGTCCCCTTGCAGCCTTCTTAGAGTAGGTGACAACACAACAATAACCGTTACTTCTCTCCATGTTAGCTTATTGACATCCATCCACATGCACATCAATAGAATGCCTCTTGCTTAGCAACCTCGGCCTTACACGCAACCACAGCCATCCGTCACTACGCACACACACATCTGTACACATACCACATCTCGACTTTCAAAGCTTAGAAGAGTGTCACTCCTTGCAGATGGCATTCGTCTCTAGTATCAACAGATGACATGTTGATGTCCGGAGGTAGAGGGTTCTTTGCAATGCCCCCAAGTTTGGAGCATGGAAACCGTACGTGGGAGTTTCAATGCAGAATTCCATCAAGCATGACTAGAGCTTGAGTATCAACAATGGCTCGATATGTCCATAGTTCATTTGCAAATGCTTATGACCACTACTAGCTTGGGCTTTATATTGAGCCTCTTAGGGGCAGCCAGCATGCTGATTTCAGAGATTGAACATTCAATTGCTTCTTTATGGAGTAGTCTTCATGTTGGTTGTTGCCTTCAAGGAGAGTGTAAGAATGTTAGAGATGGGCACAAGCAAAGAGACCCGAAGGAGAAGAGTCTCGTTGATCACATCATCTGCATTTGTGTAGGATTGTGTGTGAAACGGAGTGAGCGACTCTCACTTTTTAGCCAATAGGACTCAAAGCATCCGATAGTTTGAGAATGAGGAAGGGGGGTAGACTGAAGGTGAGGAGTTGAGGTGCCAAAGTGATTGAGCTGCCTTGATCTCAAGGGATGCTAGGGTGAGGCTTAAATTGACAAGCTAACTATCTTTGAAGGCTGAGCCAAGCATGGCCCCTTCCTAGTATGCATACACTACCGCACCTGAGCTTAGATGAGTCTATTGGCTCCCCATGAATGTAGTACCCACAAATAAAAATACCTCAACCTTGTAAACACATAATCATTGTGAGGTTTTGGCTCATGTTTTATCTTGATCATAGTTGCTGTAGTCATATAGTCCCCCAACAGTGTGTACAAGTGAGCTCTCTGAGCTTTTCCTTGGTCTCCATCTAGATTTGCAAGCACAGCCCTTGCTGAGAAAAAATAGCCCAATGTGTAATGAGAATCATCATACGCCCACTCGGCAGCATCATCGCTCTTTCTGCTCTCAGCTATACCCCCCCATGTTGCACCATAAACCAATGCATTGCCCTTAAAGCTCCCCTGGGTTAAGTACCATTTTGGAGGCGAGCTAACCAGCCTTGTCCACTAGAATATGCTATCACATGAAGCATGCTTGACCATAAGCCATATGGCCTAAGGTCAAGACATATGCGCTACATGTAGCGCATATGGCTTGACCGTAAGCCATATGTGCTACATGTAGCGCATATGGCTTGCCCATAACCCATATGGCTTGACCATAAGCCATATTCGCTACATGAAGCGCATATTGCTTATGGTCAAGACGTATGCGCTACCAGTAGCACATATGCGCTACATATTGCTTATGGTCAAGACGTATGCGCTACCAGTAGCACATATGCGCTACATATGGCTTGACCATAAGCCGTATGTACTACATGTAGCACATATGGCTTAAGCTCAAGCCGTATGCGCTACATGTAGCGCATACGGCTTATGGGCAAGCCATATGCGCTACATGTAGCTCATATGGCTTAACCTTAAGCCATATGCGCTGCATGTAGTGCATATGGAGGCCAAGCCATATGCACTACATGTAGCGCATACGGCTTGCCCATAAGCCCTATGCGCTACATGTAGCACATAAGCCTTAAGG
>JAOYMV010051108.1:0-10701 GCA_025802375.1 Polystichum acrostichoides
AGTTACATGTGTAACATCTGCAATGTTTGCCTGAGGTTGAGACACATTAGTAGAAGTACCTTCTTGATCTTGACCTACTAGAGTGTTTCTCCCTGATCGCAATGAATATGTTATTGCACCTACACAAACTTTAAAGTCATACTTCACAACCCAAATAGCATATTAAATAGGAAAAAAACTCAAACTTATAAATCTTACCTCTTTCTCTTGTTGCTCCTTTTTTACGTTTTCCGGCCATTACGCAAAGACAACTGAGACATAGAGATGGCAATTTAACATGAGTTGTATGCACTTGGGTCACTTGGGGTAACATGATTTTTCAAGAGGAATGCACAAGGCAAGCTCTATAGCAAACCCTCAAAGCACCTAAGCCTACACAAGTTAATCAATTGATACATGCTACTATTTGTGAGCTAAATCAAAACACTAAAGCAATGTTAACCATTCAAAGGGTCATTGCCATGGATTTGGCAAGCTAGAAGATCTATCACTTCCAATCTATATTTACTGGAAGAATTCATCATCAAGTAGTTTAGCATCTGTGACAATATACTTGGTTTTATTGCTTCACTAGATGAGAACTAGAGACCTCCCCTACTCCATCTAATTGACTTGCTTAGTCTGATACACACATATCATTCGTGCTGTCATTTCAAGAATTTCAAATCATCTAATTGACAACAAGCACGTGGTAAGCTGGATTGACTTGCATGCAGTTGACTCCAATATAGATCATAGTTGTAGTGTGAGTGATCTGTGCTTGGTCTAACTTGGTTCTTTATCCAAATCACTCCACTGGAGTCCTAGGCTGTCGCATGTGCATAATTAACCTTCATAGGACACATTATTAGGTGAGATCTATGTGCCCGTTGTGAGCCTGCAACAATGTCACAGTTCACCAAAGGAATCCTATTTTAGGTAGTGTCAATCTATGTATAACCATCTCCAAGAAAAATGTTGGCCTATGCATGCCCATTGCTCATTGCAACTAGCATCTGAGCTTGTATAATATGGCCCCAAAACAGGCACATGGACGGCTGTAAATGTTCAATAAACAGATATAAATAGTTTTAGGCACATTCACAACGTTGGTACAGAAAAAACCATAAAATTCAATTTCGGTGTGCCAAGGGTTTATCAAGGCTTATGGTTCACTATTCAAGAAACAGTGGGTGGTTTGGGTGCTTTCCTGGAGTTAGATAGTCGCAAACCATGGACATGATGCTCTTATGCATGTGTCTGCAAATGCATAGTACCCCACCTTGTTGTACATAAATCCCACGGGTCCCTTAATCTGGTGGCTCCTGAAACCAGCTGGGAAGCCCCTGCATGGTGACCTTATATTCAAACGTTAGCATCTGGTCTAGAGAGGGCTCTACCGGGTTAACTAAGAACCATCCATCCGACTGCCAACCATCATCATAGAAAAGCTGTCCCATTTGCAGTTCCTCCCCCGTCAGGTCTTGGCCAAGCCCCCCAAAGGAACCACGAAGACCAGCTAAAACTGAGATAGGTACTTAGGGAAATTCCTCATATTGGGATCACTTGTGCACTCGCTTGTGCAGCTACAGAGGGAAATTTGAGGATGACCATAGCAGGCTGCAGCAACGGGTGCCCTGACCAAGGGAGGCCTTCCAACACAAATGTCTGAGAGTCATCCCACACAAGGTCAATAACCACTCCCAAAGATTGCTGTTGGGTACCATTCAGCAGTCCATGGTGCAGTCAATAGATATGTCAAAAGATTTAACCGGAGTACCATGACAAGATGTGCAGAAGCGCTTGGACAGATTGAAGTACAAACTTCAACAAAGAGATGCTGAAATAAACATCATCAAGTTCTTGAAATAAACAAGAACTTGCACCCTAACAGCAACAATGCACCCTAGCAGCAACAATGCAAAGGTACCCTAACAGCAACAATGCACCCTAACAGCAACAATGCCTGTATTTATGCACCTGCAAGAGCAACAAAAGTGTTGTACCACAACCCATTTTGCCCAATGTAAATACATCCAATGCCTGTATTTATGCACCTGTAACTTGGAAGTTTGAGAAAACAATTGACTGAACCAATTGAATGACGCTATTTGAACTCACAGGGGTATTGAAACTTGGTATACATCCATCTCAAATCCTTCTTCAAATCCCCTTCAGCTACCTTACAGCCACAATCTTTAAAGATTGATTGGCTTCACAATCTTTAAAGGTTGCTTGGAAACATAGTACAAGAGCTTCAAGAAGTTTGCGTTAACGCAAACTTCTTGAAGCCACTGTTCTTGAAGCTCCTGTTCATGAAGCTCCTGTTGCAGGGGAAATAGTATGGCCAAACAAGAGCTTCAAGAAGTTTGCGTTAACGCAAACTTCTTGAAGCTCTCGTTTGGATAAGACCTCCTTACAATGCCCTACCTCCATACAATCTATACATACAATATGGCCCTCTCCATTCAAAATATTATCTCGGCTATCCATGCAAAATTACTGTTCACAGGTTCCTAATTTACTCAACCCTCTCTTCTGCAGACAAGACCGTTTGCAAGCTGCTAAGTACACAGTGTACCCCATTAATTGACAACAATTGTACGGTCTGCAACTGCTCCATTCAAATATATAGCCGAAAGGTAGAATACCTCTATGGCCTGGTGTTGCAAGCACTTCCTAGCCAACAAAAAGTGGATGGATGCCAATGTTCCGTTTAATGTGCTGCTGGATGCTTATGCCACACCTCTACAGCTAACAGCTAATGGGAAAGATTCAGACATCATTGAAGATCAAGAGGATGATTTTCTAAATCTCAGGTAAGTTTACTTCAATATTGAGCGGTTATCACAGGCATTCATAGTCTTTAATTGTGCCTTTCTACAACGATACAGAGGAAACAAACATTGACATCGTGCAGAAAGAATCTTCCTACATTACACCAGCAATAAGACCTCCTGCATGCTGAATCTGGAGATGCTGGAGAGCTAGCCTTGTACCAGGTAAAGCCAAAACTGCTCGTCTCTTGTCTAGTTTGAATGGTACCATTTTTGAGAAATTACTGTTTATGATCCAGATATCTACCAGTAGTCTTCACAGAGATGTTTGGATGGCATGTCAAGGCTATTGAAATTTGTGAGATTAAACATGAGATTAAACATGATGCTATCAGCGCTATTGAAATTTGTGAGATTAAACATGATGGCTGTGAGATTAAACATGATGGCTATTGAAATTTGTGAGATTAAACAAGTTTGCGTTAGCGCAAACATATCAGCGCTATTGTTTAATGGACTTACCTGCAATGATCACTCCTTGCAAAGATTCCGCAGCCTCAAGCCCAATTGCTCCGCATCCTCAAACCCAATTGCTCCGCAAAAATCTGGCAAAAATCTGCAGTTGCTCCGCGTGCTTTTGGGCTCTGCAATGACTCCACTACCTCAAACTGGTGCTTTACACACTGCTGTAGTTGTTTGCGTTAACGCAAACAAGTCGAAGGCCTTGCTGGATGGAGTATACTGCGTTGAAGGCCTTGCTTTACACACTGCGTTGAAGGCCGTACACACGTTGAGTATAAGCCTTGCTGGAGTAAACACGTACACAGCAAATTTCAGAGCCCAAATTAATATCTCAGAGCCCAAATTTCAGAGCCCAAATCTCTATTCATGTCTCTATTAATGTCTCTCTCTATCTATTAATATCTCTCTCTCTCTCTCTATTAATGTCTCTCTCTATCTATTATATCTCTCTCTCTCTCTATTATATATCTCTCTCTCTCTCTATTAATATTTCTCTATTAATATCTCACTCTCTCTAATAATATCTCTCTCTCTCTCTCTCTCTCTCTCTATTATATCTCTCTCTATTAATATCTCTCTCTCTATTATATCTCTCTCTCTATTAATATCTCTCTCTCTCTATTATATATCTCTCTCTATTATATCTCTCTCTATTATATATCTCTCTCTATTAATGTCTCTCTCTATTATATCTCTCTCTCTCTCTATTATATCTCTCTCTCTCTCTCTATTAATATTTCTCTATTCATATCTCTCTCTCTCTAATAATCTCTCTCTCTCTCTCTCTCTATTATATCTCTCTATATTAATATCTATCTCTCTCTCTATTAATATATCTCTCTCTCTCTATTATATCTCTCTCTCTCTCTATTAATATCTCTCTCTCTCTATTATATATCTCTCTCTCTCTCTTAATATCTCTCTCTCTCTATTATATCTCTCTCTCCCTCTATTATATCTCTCTCTCTCTCTCCATTAATATCTCTCTATCTCTATTATATATCTCTCTATTAATATATATCTCTCTCTCTATTATATATCTCTCTCTCTCTCTATTAATATATCTCTCTCTCTCTCTATTATATATATCTCTCTCTCTCTCTATTAATATCTCTCTCTCTATTATATCTCTCTCTCTCTATTAATATCTCTCTATTAATATCTCTCTCTCTCTATTATATCTCTCTCTCTATCTCTATTATATCTCTCTCTCTCTCTCTATTAATATATATATCTCTCTCTCTCTATTAATAGCTTAGGATAATATATATCTCTCTCTCTCTAGTAATAGCTTAGGATAATATATATCTCTCTCGCTCTCTCTATTAATAGCTTAGGATAATATATTATCTCTCTCTATTAATCTCTCTCTATTAATAGCTTAGGATACTATAATATGTTGACTAATATATATCTCTCTCTCTATTAATCTCTCTCTATTAATAGCTTAGGATAATATATATATCTCTCTCTCTCTCTATTAATCTCTCTCTATTAATAGCTTAGGATAATATAATATATTGCTATTCTTGCCCCTATTAATAGCTTAGGATAATATAATATGTTGACTACGATAGTGAAAGCCTAATTACTTATAATTATATTAAAAACATTATTAAAATTAATAATATTTATTATTATATATAGCCATTCTCTCTCTCTCTCTCTCTCTCTCTCTCTCTCTCTCTCTCTCTATAGGTACGGTGTGTATACTATCTGCTGCAAGGATAAAATTGCTGCAAGGATATCTGCTTATTGAAGGTGCAAATCTAGTAGTGCTCTCATTGCAGTTTTATATGTCTGCCATCCCTTCTTACACAGACAACCTCTCTTCTTATGCCATCCATTCATACATACACACCCTCAGTTTTCTCTCTCTATCTATCTCTATCTCACAGAGCCCAAATCTCTCTCTCACAGAGCACAAATTACACACACACCCACACACTCTCTCTCTCTATCTCTCTCTCTCATGCTATTCTTGCCCCTTATTCAAAAGTGACACCATACACACACACATACACATACACACACGTGACACACCCATAGTCTCTCTCTCTCTCTCTCTCTCACACACACACACACACACACAAATCTCACCTTCTATTCTTGCCCCTTGTATTGTGTACCCCTCAGTGGCACTTAGTACTACTACAGTGCTGAAATTTGAAGACTTCCCACGTACAGTATAATATATAGTATAATATATAGTACAGTATATACCATAATATATAGTATAGTATATACCATACTATATAGTATAGTATATACCATACTATAATATATATTATAGTATATACCATACCATAATATATAGTATAGTATATAGCTATAATATATACTATAGTATATAGTAAAGTATATACCACAGCATATATATATGACGTGCATATATATATGAATATATTATATATATATGGCATGCATATATATATGATTTTTTATATTAAATATATAAATTTCCATGTTTTATTGACCATATGTTCATGTAATAAATATATTTATATATACATATGTGCGTGCATGTAATACAACATATATGTATAATAAATATATATTTAAAAAAATATATATGTTCATGCATGTAATAATATATATATATATATAATATTAAATAGAGGACAGTTCATTTATAAGGGAATATATACCTTGTCAGTAAGAGAATATTTGAGTTTTAATATTTACATCATTACTAACTCAAATATCACGGCAGTCAAAATCTGAACACCCACATCAAATTAAATTTGAACGAAAATCTTTTCTCTTAGAAAACACAATAACCTTCCTTCTTCATTCCTGCCTCTTTCTTCTGTCTTTCAGCTATGGAAGAGTTTGATATTAGTTTAGAATGGTACATAGGAGGTAATACTTTTAAAAGGAAAGTTACTATTCGGGGGGGGGGGACTCTTGTAAGCTCATCTTATTTGCAAAGTTTGCTCCCACCATATCTTAAATTTAAGTCTTTACATGCCTCCATTCAGAGCGAGACTGGTAAAATACTTATGCAAGCTTCCTCTCAATATGATATAGATGGTGTAGAGCAATTTGTTCTAGACATGTCATTATCAAGCTGCTATGTAATTGAGCACCAAAATACAGAGTATTATATTGCTGACTCTGAGGGTGATGAAGATGAAGATGATGAAGTAGAGGTGCTAGATAGACCAACCATGATTGCACAATCTTCTGCAGATGTTACAAAGAGTACTACTGGATGCTCAAAGGCCTTTGGAGCTGAAAGAATGAAAGAAAAACAAGAAGAGGTAGTATTGGAGGTGCTAGATAGACCAACCATGATTGCACAATCTTCTGCAGATGTTACAAAGAGTACTACTGGATGCTCGAAGGCCTTTGGAGCTGAAAGAATGAAAGAAAAACAAGAAGAGGTAGTATTGGATAGTCTAGATGATCTTGATAATGCAGGGTTTGAAAAACGCATTGTTCATTGGATCTTACAGATCAAAGGTGTGCATATTCTAAAGAGTCGCATTGAAAGTTCCTCTGGACCTCACCAGGTGCAAGAGCTACCTTCTTCCTACAATGGTGATATTTGTTTTGAGTTGCCTGCAACACATGGTATCATTAAGAAAATGGATGGAATGGAGCAGAAATTTGATGGGCATGTGTGGACAAGACCAACGACAACAAATATGTCATTGGATTGTATAGTTAGGCTTAGTTATTGCCTTGGGTTACTACAATGTCCAAGGGTATCTTGTAGTTACTATCTCAATAATAATGCATTTAATCAATGTTATTTTCATGGTTATATGGACAAAAAGGTTACAAATGGTCTCCTTTGTGACTCTGGGAAATGTAAGATTACATGCCATTACTGTCAAAAGTCTGTCTACTGTATCGACTCATGTAATTGTATGGTTTACTACATTATGCCTAGAGATGAAGGTATGTCAAGATTATTTGTGCACATTGGTAAGCATTGTCATGATGTGCAAGCTGGCACCTCAAGAGCAAGAATAGAAAAGATCAGACAGCTTGTCCAAGACGTTCTCAAAGTAGACAAAAATTATGGACCTCGCAAAGTGCAAATGATTGTGGCTCGACAACTGGTAATGGACTCTCTTATCCTACCAAACTCTAGTGAAAATTTCAGGTCAATAGGAGAGGTGGAGCTTACAAACTTTTTGGAGGAGTTGATACCCCTTGTTGAAAACCACCGGTGAGAAGGAAAGAAATTGTTTAATAGAGGTAGGCTGAATGAATATCCCCTTAGGTGTTGCTAATGTTTGTTTGCTAATTGTGTAGGTTTCAGTCTATTATAAGCACAGAGAAGCATAAAGGTAGCTTTGTTACTGGAGATGGTTATGACAATATCTTGCAGTTGAAAAAAAGATGCATGTTTCCTTTCTTTCATGGGAGTCGATTCCCAGGTCAAGGATGTAAAAGTGACAAGTGCTATATATTTAAAATGTCAACAAAGGGACCAGGGTCTGGAGTGGACTTAGTCAATAGAATGCGTCACACGGGTAAAGGAGATTTATGTAAAGCTTGGGTGCACTTTGATCATACACATCGAGTGGATGGATGGGCGACAATGTCATGTAGTGTGTATGACCCAAGGTTGGTTACCTTATTTTCATGGAAGTAAAATATAGTTAATATGGGTGTTTTTAATTTGACAACTGAATCTCTTGTTTGCAGTGTAAGGTCTCTCATGGTCATAGCTATTTGTGAAATGAAAGAGGAGGATACAGAGTCACAAGTTCTTTTTTGGAAGAGTTTAAATGAGGTGATGGTAGAAAATGGCCATCCCATTGCAGATTTTGCAGGATTCATGGCTGACGAAGCCGGAGCAAATTGGGCTGCAATTCGAACAGTATTCAATAAAGGGCCCGAGAATGTAATGACTGGTCAAGAACGCTCATGCCTATTTCATTGGGAACAAAGCTTGCATAAACACACAAAGAAACTGCTTCCTTCAGAGATAAGAACTCAACACATAGAGATGTGTGAAAAATGGCGTTTATGCGGGTCTCATATGGATGCAAGAAAACAAGCAGACTGTATACGAGAGTGGTGGCAAGAACAAAAGCTTCCAGTTTTGAATGTCTGTGCTTTGAATAGATGGTTTACTTGGTGGGAGACAAGGATCGAGCACTGGGGAAGCTTGTCCATAGATGTAAGATTATCTTTATCCCATAGACTCCTTCATACTTTTACTTCTGTATTTTAATCATTTAAATGTGGGTATACTGTAGGAGAAGGGTAGCCCATGGGAGAGGGCACACATTCCAACAACAAATCTCTCAGAAAGTATACATGCTAGTTGGTTGGCAGGAGAAGGGTACAAGAGAAAGATCTCCTTATATGATGCATGTGTCACTGATGTTGTTAATGCATACATGCAAAGCACTAAGCGGCTTGGTTACCTTACTGGTCGCTATGTGGGCAAAGGACCAGACATGCAAACTTGTTTGAATAGGGTCTTGAGAGGGACGACACCCTCCCCAGCTGTCATTGCAAGGGTTATCCAAGGAGGATCTGGTCAAGCATCCTTGCTAGAAGAGCCAATTATCCATGGTGACAAGGAAACCGTGCAGAGAAAGAGGAAATCTGGTCTAGATAATAGCTCGCACAAGCCTGGATATACCATGGAATCTCGACAGCGTGTAAAACGAGGGCGCCCAAGAAAGATTAGTTTTGAAAGTGGAAAGAATGGAGGTGATGTACAACTAGAAGACAATGTTTCTCCCAACCTAAGAGCTAATGATGAACCTCGCCAAGTTCACCAACATGTGATAGAAAAACATGTTGCAAAGACAGCATGGGCACTTCGAAGGATGCCAGTTCATTGTTCTAGAAAGTGTTTTGGAATTGTTAACGGAGTTAAATGTAAGACCAATTTGCAAAGTCGCTCTCCAGGTCTGGTTGCGCCATGCTTTTGGGCACAACGAAAATGTCCAAGTGCTGGCAAATCTATACATCAATGGGTATGGTTTTGTAATGATGAGGTGCATACAAGGCGTACCAACAATCTGGTAATTCATGTTCCAGAAAGGCCAAATATATGGTCCGTGAGCGTTGGAACCAACATCACAATAGAGGAGGTGGCACACCTAGAGAGGTCAGGATTTGCATTATACACCAAGAATATAGAGCCACAAGGAGGAGATCAACATCAATCCCTAGCTGGATGCAGCTCAGCACCTCAACGAAGTAAGAAGTGGAGACATGGAATATCAAAGGAGGCAGAGAAGAGAATCATTGCTGCAGAAACTCTCCAAGGAACTTTGCTACAGGAAAATATTATACAGAAAAGTTGTCATGTGGTCTTTATTGTGATGACACAAGAAACCTATGAGGTGCATTTAAAAGCGGAACCTTCTTGCACATGCCCAGATTTTCAAAAGCGTGAAGTAGGTCATAAACCTTATCTCGCATGCAAGCATCTATACTTTGTCTACATGAAGGTTCTTGGCTTACATAGAAATAAGCATATGGTAATTCACCAACCCACACTATCTGCAGAGGAGTTGTCTTTTATGCTTCATCAGCCACGTCTTATGGTGCCTATTGCATAGTTTTCAAACCTATTGTGTGCAAGGCTAAGGCCAAATTTTGTGGATTGTTTTTTGTGCTTTTGCTATCGAAAAAATATTAACTTTAGATGTCTCCTGGTGTAAATGTCTTATTTTTCATTCACTGGATCTCCTTTGAAGCCATGTTTTGTAAATTTATTTTTCACTTAATTTTGAAGCCATGTTTTGTAAATTTCTGCAATCAGTGATTGGAAACTCTGGTTAGAATGCGCTAGGTTAGAAACTTCTTTGATCTGAACACCTATATGTTGATGGAACTTGACGTCCTTGCCCCCATCTATCATGATGGTGATGGAGAGGGATCATGTGATGGAGCGGTCAATTTTAAAAAATGTATGATATCACGTAGGTTAATATATGGAATTTTTAAATTAAAAAGAGTATGCTATATGTTTGGTATGGACCATACCATATAACCATGCCAATAAACAGGGAAGCGTAAAGCCCTTTATATATATATATTAAGGAGTCAAAGAAAGTGGGATGCACATTTAGGGTGGTGGTGTAAGTCGTGATCCCTTTTCTTGGCTTCTATTTCTTGGGGAAAGCTCACAAATCATATTAAAAGCTCGAAATTTATTTCATTATTTAGTAAAAGCTCGAACTTGTGACCAAAATGTTTGAAAAGCTCGAAATAGAAAGCTCGCAAAATTTAAATCCTCGACTAATCAAGGTTACATAAGCACACAAGCTTGGAAAGCTTGTTGCTCTCAAGAGGTTACAAGAGGCATAGAGAGAAATAGATGGCATTGACTAATCAAGGTTACATAAGCACACAAGCTTGGAAAGCTTGTTGCTCTCAAGAGGTTACAAGAGGCTAGAGCTCTTCTCAAGAGTGTAGCTCACAAGAATGACCAAGTGAA
>JAOYMV010052218.1:0-10658 GCA_025802375.1 Polystichum acrostichoides
GCACAGGCGCACGTGGTTATGTGCGGCGCGGATGCACTTGGTTATGTGTGTGGCGCAGACACACACATCACATAGTTATGTGCGGCACAAGCGCACGTGATTATGAAAGGCATGGATGTGTGTGACGTAGGCACATGTGGGTATGTGCGGTGCGGGTGCATGTGGTTATGTGTGCAACGCAAGCGCAGACATGTGCGAAGCAAGCAAACCAAGTTATGGGCGGTGTGGACGTGTGTGGCGGGGGCGTATGTGTGTGTGAACGACGTGGACACACATGAAATGTGCAGCGTGGATGCACACGGCATCGATGCACGTGAAATGTGCAGCACAAACGTATGAGATGGGGACGTAAGTGTGTGTGAATAGCGTGGACGCACATGACACAGGTGAACGTGAAATGTGTGATGCTGACGTGTGCAATTGGGACGCATGTGTGTGTGAATGATGTGAACGCACATGGTGTGGGCGCATGTGAAATGGGTGGCGCAGGCGCACACGGCGCGGGCGTATATGTAGATGTGCAGCGCGGACGCACATAGCGTAGGCACACGTGGAATGTGTGGCACAGACGTGTGTGTGAACGGCGTGGGTGTACATGAAATGTGCGGCGTGAACGTGTGTGGCATGGGCGTGAGTGTGTGTGAATGGCGCGGATGCATGTGAAATGTGTGGCGCGGACGTGTGCGGCGGGGGCATATGTGACTGTGAACGGCATGGGCGCACGGTGCGGATACACATGAAATGTGCGATGCGGGCATATATGTGAATGTGCAATGTGGGCGCACACAATGTGGGCGTACATAGCACGGGCGCACGTGGAATGTGTGGCGCGGACGTGTGCCACAGGGGCGTATACTTGGGGGATGCACTACTAGAAAATCCATTGTATCACGTGCGTTCAAAAGGTATTTAAAAAACCCTTTAACTAAAATTATCTCCTCAATAAAACAACCCTTATTTACTTTTATGAACTAACGGTTTTTTTCTAAAGTTGATTTAAATAACCCCTTCTGTTAATATAATCCTGTTAAATTTTCTCAATTTATTTAATTAAAAAACCCTATCATTTGAACTCACGTGGTAATCGATAGATTCCACAAGGTGCACCCCCCGAGAGTTACCCCAAAGGAAGGGAATGAGAAGACTATTGATTTGAGTAATGTGACAGGCTTGCCAATCAAGGAAGGGAAGGTAATACAGGAAGTAGGGAAGCATGATAGCCTGTATAATTCTCAAACAAACATGAAAGGCCATTCATCAGCTTTCCAATAGTCATTTTTTTTTTTCACTCGTGTCATGACCCACTCAATCTATCATCAACCCCTAGAGGATAACCAAGATACCGGAAGATATGTCCCTTCTCAACACATTTCCCATGCCAATTTAGAGCAGCAAAATTGGTCAAGGAGATATCAATCAAGCTAGATTTAGAAACATTAAGCACCAGCTGCATCAGCATACAGAGACAATAGTGTCATGCATTTAGCAATATTCAAATTGCAAGCTTTAAGAAACATATGCATATCATCAGCAAATCCAAGACCCAGTAGGTTGTGATTACGAATCTGCAATCCATAGATTTCATCGGCCCCAGAGAGCTTTTCCAACATACAAAACAGGCGATGAGTAGCAAGAGCAAACAATAAGGGGCTTAATGGACACCCTTGTCAAACAGATCTTTTGATATCTATAGCCTCAATGAGACGGCCATTCAATGTGATAAAATAGTGAGAGTGCTCAGCCAACAAGTATATGACATGAGTCAACTTGGGACCAAACCCCATCTTAAGCATAACTTGAGATATAAAGTCCCTGCGAACCGAATCAAAAGCCTTAGCAAAATCAAGCTGCATAAGCACCATGTCGTGAGAAGAAGATATAGCATGCTCAATACCCACCTATACTGCTAAGATGTTATCATAGATAGAGCGACCCCCCACAAAGCCAGATTAACAAGTATGCAAGTGAATATGCAAGAAGGGGCCAAGACGGATAGCAACGGCCTTAGCTAAGATTTTGTATAGAATGCTCATCATTGTGAAGGCCTCTAGCGAGAAAACTTTGAACAAAATGTTTGCTTAGAAAGAAGCTTAATCAACCCCTGCTTCAAGTGTGGATGCATGTGTTGTGTAGTCCAAGCTTCTTTAACAACCTCAAGTTCCAAATCAGCAATAGTATCCCAATAAGTGACCATGAACTCCTTGGATAAACCATCAAAACTAGGGGTCTTATCATTGCCCAATTGAGTCAAAGCATAGTGAAGTTCCAATTTATCAAAAACCCCATCCAACCGAGTGGAATTAGGAGAGTCAATACAAGCATCCACATATTGAAGCATGGTTGATTGAGCTGCCCGATGCAAATGACCTTGATCAGGTTCCCTACTAAGAGTGGCCCCATAATAATGAACACATTCACAAGATATACTAAGGCCATCGTGAATAGTAGTGCCATCATCAAGCTAGACAGTAGCAAGGACATCCCGTTTTCGCTTGGTAGCTAATTTAGAAAAAAACCCTTTATAGGAACAAGAGGTATCCTTAAGAGCATGACATCGAGACAGAAAGCAGGCCTTAGAAGCAGCAACCAAATATTGGTCTAATAAATATATTTGATTACATTGAGCAATAGAGGCCTCCTCATATGGTAAAAGAGGGCCAAGGCTACCCTTGGATTGTAATAGAGTAAGAGTCTGATGACATGCCTAAGTACGCTGATTATGCTTCATAACAAAGAATTTCCCACATTGCCTAATAGAGTGTTGCATATAGTCCACAAACTTGAGCCATCTATCTGTGACACAGCCAAAACCCCCCTGAGCATAGAGAAGATTAGCATGCACATGATCAATAAATAGGGGTTTATTAAGATGACGATTATTGATCATCAAGGGACGGCGGGCCAAACACCCCTACATATGAGAAGACCAATCAAATGCAGTAAATTGCACAATCAAAGGGAAGTGATAAGAGAGATGAAGGCTATAACCTATGATCGCTGTGAGAGTGGGAGGACACCAAGTTGGATCAATCACATACACCCGATCTAATCAAGACCAAGCATTCTGATATGCTTGCGAATGAAATGTGAACCCCCAATCATCGTGAAGAGAAGCCCAAACATTGACCAGAGGATGTTCCTCCAGCAAGAGATCCCAAATAATTTGCTCAGCCCCCTGCATAACAGCTGCACCTGTGGCCGAATGAGAAGCATCCTCAACCAATATTAAAGTCCCTAGTGAGGACCCTTGTTAAGCATTGTTGATCAATGAGAAATTGCCACAACTCACTACGAGGGACCAAAGATATCAAGAACAATGCGGAGACAATAGTGATGGAGGTATTTGGCCAACCTCTACACAATCATGATGCACCCCTATACTTTTCAAAGATGTTATACATGCACTATGTACTTGAGCAGCCTGTTGACTTCTCATGGAAGGACGTTTTGGACCCCACAATGTATTTTTGAGCGTCCTCAATGACACTTTCTAGAGAAGAGATGCATCTAGATCTTGAGGGCGCCCAATTAGAACTCATGCAACAAACAGAGCTATTACAAAGGCGTCTTTTTGATAAAGAGAAAGAGGTGCAGCGTATTTTGCAAGTTGCTACCCCTCCACCTCAGCATGATCGAATAGAGCGATGGGTGTCTCAAATCAGCGATGACATTCAATCGTTATCACAGCAGCTACCCTCCTCCTCTACCTCCAACTCCAACTTTGGCCATATCATTAATATTGTTCTACATCCAGACGCGGTGATACCACCTAGCGAGGCATCTACTTCAAGCAATACCAATCAATGCCCAAGTTGTCATAAATTTTTTGATACATGGAGCGGTCATTACATGCTCGCCTGTGGCCACTACTACCATCTTTCATGCTTAATACAAAGTATAGTGTTGGGAGAGCAATGTATCTTATGCTCCACCCCATTTTCCTTTGCTCTATTTAGAATGTTTGGTTTTCAAGCACCCCAGGTTCCCCAACGCCCGCAATGACAAAATACCCCTAGCGTGGTTCAAAATTTTGATTTTGATACCCAAGATGAGAACCAATCACAACGATAACTTTGTAATCCCTACTTGAATTATAATTATACTTGAAGTTTTGTAATCCTTACAATCAAAATGTTAGCTTTGTAATGAGAAAACTATTTTAAAGAATACAATATGTTGATTTTATATGTTTTCATCACTTTCATTTTTAGATTCAAAATGATCATCTGTGATAGTGTATCCATTCTTGTATTGCAATCCTGCATCAACCTCTTCAAGGTCTATTGCCAAATTAAGTTCCACTTATGTCTCTATAGCAATGTCCTCACAAGCATCCGTACATAACGTGCTGTCTTGGTCATTCTCGCCGCCCTCATCATTACAATTTTACATCCAGATGGGCATTCCCTCCTCATACTGCTCACTCTCAATCATGTTCAAAATTTTCTCATTACAATACATGTAAACAAGTTTATCGGCCCCGTCGGCAAGCAATCAATTGTGAACTGTACTATGTACGTATTTATATGTGCTCCAATTTTGTTCAAAGCTTGAGGTTGCAGCGCATTGAGCCAATAATTTTATTGCTAGGAGCCTCAACATAGGACAACTTTCCCTAGCATTCATCAACCACCACTTCCACGCAAGATGCTCTTTGGCCATCTAATGCACAAAGGATTGGCAAAGACACCCTCTTTCAACCTGAATCTTCCTACCTCTTTGACACACTTAACAGGAGACTCTGCATCAATGTAAAAAATGTTGTTAATCTTACAAAAATCAGCTACCACTTCAGCATTACTCCATAAGTTTAAGTTCCAATACCCAGGGTCTAGAAAGTAGGCTGCATTATGCAAGGGGGAGTGTGCACACTAGCCCATCTGTAGTGAAAGAGTGCCAACAATAATTTGCGCTGTTTACTCATAAAAGGTGTCTGCCAAGGCTTGACCAAGCTATCTTTCAACTCCTCTGGTGCCTCTAGAATTGGTTGCACAGTCCACCACATCATCCAAAATTTGTCAGCATTTGCAACACTATGATCCATATAGCGTATGGCATGCATTACTGGCATCATTACATGATATGCACTAGCTACACCTTTCCACCACATGTCTTTATTCAGGGTCTTTTGTATAGGATTTATCTTTGTCTTTATTGCAACAGACTCATCTACCTCCCAATCATGAAAAGCCATGCATGAGAATGTCTCTATGACAACAATTTTGTTGCGTAGCAATGATTCTAATGTGTAAAAGTGTGTACAAAATTGTGTTTGTGTCGGTAACTTAATCATACATACATACATACATACATATATATATATATATATATATATATATATATATATGTATGTATGTATGTATGTATGATTAAGTTACCGACACAAACACAATTTTGTACACACTTTTACACATTAGAATCATTGCTACGCAACAAAATTGTTGTCATAGAGACATTCTCATGCATGGCTTTTCATGATTGGGAGGTAGATGAGTCTGTTGCAATAAAGACAAAGATAAATCCTATACAAAAGACCCTGAATAAAGACATGTGGTGGAAAGGTGTAGCTAGTGCATATCATGTAATGATGCCAGTAATGCATGCCATACGCTATATGGATCATAGTGTTGCAAATGCTGACAAATTTTGGATGATGTGGTGGACTGTGCAACCAATTCTAGAGGCACCAGAGGAGTTGAAAGATAGCTTGGTCAAGCCTTGGCAGACACCTTTTATGAGTAAACAGCGCAAATTATTGTTGGCACTCTTTCACTACAGATGGGCTAGTGTGCACACTCCCCCTTGCATAATGCAGCCTACTTTCTAGACCCTGGGTATTGGAACTTAAACTTATGGAGTAATGCTGAAGTGGTAGCTGATTTTTGTAAGATTAACAACATTTTTTACATTGATGCAGAGTCTCCTGTTAAGTGTGTCAAAGAGGTAGGAAGATTCAGGTTGAAAGAGGGTGTCTTTGCCAATCCTTTGTGCATTAGATGGCCAAAGAGCATCTTGCGTGGAAGTGGTGGTTGATGAATGCTAGGGAAAGTTGTCCTATGTTGAGGCTCCTAGCAATAAAATTATTGGCTCAATGCGCTGCAACCTCAAGCTTTGAACAAAATTGGAGCACATATAAATACGTACATAGTACAGTTCACAATTGATTGCTTGCCGACGGGGCCGATAAACTTGTTTACATGTATTGTAATGAGAAAATTTTGAACATGATTGAGAGTGAGCAGTATGAGGAGGGAATGCCCATCTGGATGTAAAATTGTAATGATGAGGGCGGCGAGAATGACCAAGACAGCACGTTATGTACGGATGCTTGTGAGGACATTGCTATAGAGACATAAGTGGAACTTAATTTGGCAATAGACCTTGAAGAGGTTGATGCAGGATTGCAATACAAGAATGGATACACTATCACAGATGATCATTTTGAATCTAAAAATGAAAGTGATGAAAACATATAAAATCAACATATTGTATTCTTTAAAATAGTTTTCTCATTACAAAGCTAACATTTTGATTGTAAGGATTACAAAACTTCAAGTATAATTATAATTCAAGTAGGGATTACAAAGTTATCGTTGTGATTGGTTCTCATCTTGGGTATCAAAATCAAAATTTTGAACCACGCTAGGGGTATTTTGTCATTGCGGGCGTTGGGGAACCTGGGGTGCTTGAAAACCAAACATTCTAAATAGAGCAAAGGAAAATGGGGTGGAGCATAAGATACATTGCTCTCCCAACACTATACTTTGTATTAAGCATGAAAGATGGTAGTAGTGGCCACAGGCGAGCATGTAATGACCGCTCCATGTATCAAAAAATTTATGACAACTTGGGCATTGATTGGTATTGCTTGAAGTAGATGCCTCGCTAGGTGGTATCACCGCGTCTGGATGTAGAACAATATTAATGATATGGCCAAAGTTGGAGTTGGAGGTAGAGGAGGAGGGTAGCTGCTGTGATAACGATTGAATGTCATCGCTGATTTGAGACACCCATCGCTCTATTCGATCATGCTGAGGTGGAGGGGTAGCAACTTGCAAAATACGCTGCACCTCTTTCTCTTTATCAAAAAGACGCCTTTGTAATAGCTCTGTTTGTTGCATGAGTTCTAATTGGGCGCCCTCAAGATCTAGATGCATCTCTTCTCTAGAAAGTGTCATTGAGGACGCTCAAAAATACATTGTGGGGTCCAAAACGTCCTTCCATGAGAAGTCAACAGGCTGCTCAAGTACATAGTGCATGTATAACATCTTTGAAAAGTATAGGGGTGCATCATGATTGTGTAGAGGTTGGCCAAATACCTCCATCACTATTGTCTCCGCATTGTTCTTGATATCTTTGGTCCCTCGTAGTGAGTTGTGGCAATTTCTCATTGATCAACAATGCTTAACAAGGGTCCTCACTAGGGACTTTAATATTGGTTGAGGATGCTTCTCATTCGGCCACAGGTGCAGCTGTTATGCAGGGGGCTGAGCAAATTATTTGGGATCTCTTGCTGGAGGAACATCCTCTGGTCAATGTTTGGGCTTCTCTTCACGATGATTGGGGGTTCACATTTCATTCGCAAGCATATCAGAATGCTTGGTCTTGATTAGATCGGGTGTATGTGATTGATCCAACTTGGTGTCCTCCCACTCTCACAGCGATCATAGGTTATAGCCTTCATCTCTCTTATCACTTCCCTTTGATTGTGCAATTTACTGCATTTGATTGGTCTTCTCATATGTAGGGGTGTTTGGCCCGCCGTCCCTTGATGATCAATAATCGTCATCTTAATAAACCCCTATTTATTGATCATGTGCATGCTAATCTTCTCTATGCTCAGGGGGGTTTTGGCTGTGTCACAGATAGATGGCTCAAGTTTGTGGACTATATGCAACACTCTATTAGGCAATGTGGGAAATTCTTTGTTATGAAGCATAATCAGCGTACTTAGGCATGTCATCAGACTCTTACTCTATTACAATCCAAGGGTAGCCTTGGCCCTCTTTTACCATATGAGGAGGCCTCTATTGCTCAATGTAATCAAATATATTTATTAGACCAATATTTGGTTGCTGCTTCTAAGGCCTGCTTTCTGTCTCGATGTCATGCTCTTAAGGATACCTCTTGTTCCTATAAAGGGTTTTTTTCTAAATTAGCTACCAAGCGAAAACGGGATGTCCTTGCTACTGTCTAGCTTGATGATGGCACTACTATTCACGATGGCCTTAGTATATCTTGTGAATGTGTTCATTATTATGGGGCCACTCTTAGTAGGGAACCTGATCAAGGTCATTTGCATCGGGCAGCTCAATCAACCATGCTTCAATATGTGGATGCTTGTATTGACTCTCCTAATTCCACTCGGTTGGATGGGGTTTTTGATAAATTGGAACTTCACTATGCTTTGACTCAATTGGGCAATGATAAGACCCCTAGTTTTGATGGTTTATCCAAGGAGTTCATGGTCACTTATTGGGATACTATTGCTGATTTGGAACTTGAGGTTGTTAAAGAAGCTTGGACTACACAACACATGCATCCACACTTGAAGCAGGGGTTGATTAAGCTTCTTTCTAAGCAAACATTTTGTTCAAAGTTTTCTCGCTAGAGGCCTTCACAATGATGAGCATTCTATACAAAATCTTAGCTAAGGCCGTTGCTATCCGTCTTGGCCCCTTCTTGCATATTCACTTGCATACTTGTTAATCTGGCTTTGTGGGGGGTCGCTCTATCTATGATAACATCTTAGCAGTATAGGTGGGTATTGAGCATGCTATATCTTCTTCTCACGACATGGTGCTTATGCAGCTTGATTTTGCTAAGGCTTTTGATTCGGTTCGCAGGGACTTTATATCTCAAGTTATGCTTAAGATGGGGTTTGGTCCCAAGTTGACTCATGTCATATACTTGTTGGCTGAGCACTCTCACTATTTTATCACATTGAATGGCCGTCTCATTGAGGCTATAGATATCAAAAGATCTGTTTGACAAGGGTGTCCATTAAGCCCCTTATTGTTTGCTCTTGCTACTCATCGCCTGTTTTGTATGTTGGAAAAGCTCTCTGGGGCCGATGAAATCTATGGATTGCAGATTCGTAATCACAACCTACTGGGTCTTGGATTTGCTGATGATATGCATATGTTTCTTAAAGCTTGCAATTTGAATATTGCTAAATGCATGACACTATTGTCTCTGTATGCTGATGCAGCTGGTGCTTAATGTTTCTAAATCTAGCTTGATTGATATCTCCTTGACCAATTTTGCTGCTCTAAATTGGCATGGGAAATGTGTTGAGAAGGGACATATCTTCCGGTATCTTGGTTATCCTCTAGGGGTTGATGATAGATTGAGTGGGTCATGACACGAGTGAAAAAAAAAAATGACTATTGGAAAGCTGATGAATGGCCTTTCATGTTTGTTTGAGAATTATACAGGCTATCATGCTTCCCTACTTCCTGTATTACCTTCCCTTCCTTGATTGGCAAGCCTGTCACATTACTCAAATCAATAGTCTTCTCATTCCCTTCCTTTGGGGTAACTCTCGGGGGGTGCACCTTGTGGAATCTATCGATTACCACGTGAGTTCAAATGATAGGGTTTTTTAATTAAATAAATTGAGAAAATTTAACAGGATTATATTAACAGAAGGGGTTATTTAAATCAACTTTAGAAAAAAACCGTTAGTTCATAAAAGTAAATAAGGGTTGTTTTATTGAGGAGATAATTTTAGTTAAAGGGTTTTTTAAATACCTTTTGAACGCACGTGATACAATGGATTTTCTAGTAGTGCATCCCCCAAGTATACGCCCCTGTGGCACACGTCCGCGCCACACATTCCACGTGCGCCCGTGCTATGTACGCCCACATTGTGTGCGCCCACATTGCACATTCACATATATGCCCGCATCGCACATTTCATGTGTATCCGCACCGTGCGCCCATGCCGTTCACAGTCACATATGCCCCCGCCGCACACGTCCGCGCCACACATTTCACATGCATCCGCGCCATTCACACACACTCACGCCCATGCCACACACGTTCACGCCGCACATTTCATGTACACCCACGCCGTTCACACACACGTCTGTGCCACACATTCCACGTGTGCCTACGCTATGTGCGTCCGCGCTGCACATCTACATATACGCCCGCGCCGTGTGCGCCTGCGCCACCCATTTCACATGCGCCCACACCATGTGCGTTCACATCATTCACACACACATGCGTCCCAATTGCACACGTCAGCATCACACATTTCACGTTCACCTGTGTCATGTGCGTCCACGCTATTCACACACACTTACGTCCCCATCTCATACGTTTGTGCTGCACATTTCACGTGCATCGATGCCGTGTGCATCCACGCTGCACATTTCATGTGTGTCCACGTCGTTCACACACACATACGCCCCCGCCACACACGTCCACACCGCCCATAACTTGGTTTGCTTGCTTCGCACATGTCTGCGCTTGCGTTGCACACATAACCACATGCACCCGCACCGCACATACCCACATGTGCCTACGTCACACACATCCATGCCTTTCATAATCACGTGCGCTTGTGCCGCACATAACTATGTGATGTGTGTGTCTGCGCCACACACATAACCAAGTGCATCCGCGCCGCACATAACCACGTGCGCCTGTGC
>JAOYMV010053329.1:0-10656 GCA_025802375.1 Polystichum acrostichoides
CCCTCAAATAGTGTTTTGACACTCATGAGCTTTTGTGGACCTGTTTATGGATATGCTCGTTGGAGACAGTTAAGTCAATATCTAATTAGTTTGTCTTCATATGGAATGTGGTCCAATGCTACTTCTATACATCAAAATCATCAAGGGAGGAACACATCACGTGCAGATTACACTTACATAGATGGCCGCCCCTACAAAAATGGAAACATTGCAGGACTAATCAACAGTAGTGTGGGACAACCAGGAATACAAGCAAACTGTATATTTGAGGAGCGACATGGTGTAGAGCATGAGCATATGCTAGGTTCAGAGCCTCGTTACTATGTTGTTGTTGCTGCTACACGAAGTTTAAGGGCAGGAGAGGAGTTGTTTGCTCAGTATTCTTTCAAGAGACCTAAACCTGCTCGACGAAAACGAGAGGATAGAGGAGAGCCCATTGACATTCCCCTTGGACGACCTCGTAGTCGTCAAGAAAGCTAAACAAACTAATTGATTAATCGTAGATGTAAATCATATTTGCTTCGAGCAAATTCTTGTACTTGATCATGACAATCAGCTTTAAATACAATAAACAAGTATCCTTTATTGATGTATTGTTAAGTTTTAAGTGATCTTGAAAGACAAAGGTCTTGTATTTTGTCTAATTTTATGTGTGTGATTGAGAGAGAGAGAGAGAGAGAGAGAGAGATCTTGTCTATTGTCTAGTTCTATGTGTGTATTAAGTCTTGTCTTGAATGTATGCATTTTTCCCAGGGTATGCAAGGAGACAGAGTTCCCGGCCCACACCATGGACCACATGTCTCTCAATTAAATAGAGATTATGTCAATTTGTTGAGAGATCAAGCTCCAACCTTATATGAGAGTCTACTACACGAGTCAACTAGTGGATTAGAGCCTCTAGAAAATCCAACAGAGCATGCATCTCATAGTTGGTGCAATGATGCAATGGTGGACATGATCGAGGACATCTATATTGCAAGAGAAAGACCATTTACAAAGAGAGCTGCACGATGCCATGATGCCCTAAAGAAGGAGGTAGAAACACCAATATACAATAATGCAAAGTTGTCACGACTTTCTGCTACCCTGCTCATACTCAATCTTCAAGCAAGACACAATTGGACAAACGAGTCAACTACATCACTTCTTCAGTATGTTTTAAACTTTCATTTAACTCTTGATTTTTCTTATGCTATGTGTCAATCATATATACATATATGTACATGTGTGGAAATAACTATACCTCAATGATTGCAGGTTACTTAGTACCTTATTATTGCCGGAGCCCAATGTGCTTCCAAGGTCATGTGCTGAGGCGAAGACTATGATGACACTAGTCGGCATGGATTATAATCGCATTGATGCTTGCATCAACGATTGTGTGTTGTTTAGAAAGGACTTATCCAATGCAAGGGAGTGTCCAAAGTGCAAAGAACCACGCTACAAAGAGGATTCTATGACTGGAAAAGTGCCTCGAAAGGTTTTGCGTCATTTTCCCCTTGTACCACGTTTGCAAATGATGTTTGGATGTCCGGATCTTGCAAAGATGCAAACATGGCATGAAAAAAATAGGAGCCAAGATGGTAAACTAAGAATTCCGGCAGATTGTGAAGCTTTTCAACATATAGAGAGAGAATGGCCAGTCTTTAAGAGCGAGCCACGACACTTACGATTTGGCTTAGCGGCTGATGGGATCAACCCTTTTGGCTTAATGTCTTCCAAATGGACAACATGGCCAATTGTCCTCATCAACTACAATATTCCCCCTTACTTATCTATTAAGAAGGAACATTTACTTCTCAGTCTCTTGATTCCAGGTTAGTATTGTATTCATACGTTCTATTCATACGTGTGCTTCATTTGTATTCATACTTTGTATCATTGTAATGTAGGAAAACACCAAGTGCAAAACATGGATGTATACTTAGCTCCTCTTATTGAGGAGTTGCAACAACTATGGGAAGGTATCGAGATGTTTGACATTTCTCGTGCAGATGACGGCTGTAATTTTAATCTTAGAGCCATTCTCACATGGACCATCCATGACCACCCTGGATTGTCATTGGTTTCAGGTATAAGGACTTTTGTATGCTTGGGATCAAAATTTGAGAGCACTTCACGTTTATCTTTAAATTATTTTGCATTGCTAATTAACATACATGCTTTTTGTAGGTTTATCTACGAAAGGTAAGAGGGCATGTCATACTTGTGGCAAGGACTTGGATTGTGAGTACAGTAAAAGTTTACACAAGTGTGTGTATCCATCATATAGACGGTTCCTACCCATGGACCATGAGTTTAGGAGGACACTGGCGGATGAGTTCAATGGTAAGCAAGAAACACGAGGGCCACCTCGAACGATGCGGCCGGCGGATTGGGAAGTTGCATGGCGAGAAGCACTTGAACGACGAAAAATGCATAAAGCAGCTACACGGGGTGAAAAAGGCAAGCTTGAAGCCGATGGCTTAAAAGCATTGGCTTCAAATATTTCTATTTTTTATAATTTGCCATATTGGTCTAAGTTAAAAATTGTTCATCTTTTGGATCCCATGCATATCTTTAAGAATGTGGCAGAGTCTCTTTGGAAGCATCTTACAGGTGACAAGGACACAGAAGCAATGCGAGCTGACCTTCAAGCGTCACAAACTAAGAGTCATTTATGGCGGAAGGATGACGGCTCTTATGAAGAAGCTCCATGGACATTGAAGAAAAATGAGCTTGAAACAGTGCTCGCTCGTATAAAGACCTTTCGAACACCCACTGGATTAGGTGGATCATGGAGACTATTATTTGTCTCAAAGGATGACAAATTATGTAGCTTGAAGACGCATGACTGGCATAACTTCTTGAAGCATGTGCTTCCCCTTGTAATTCAAGGTTGTTTGACTCCAACCATTCGAAATATCATATATCGTTTGGGTGAATTAGCCAGGTATGTGTCATGATTTTTAATGTGTTCTCTCTGACATTCTCTTAATTGGACATAACATATACTAATAGCTAGATATGTGGCAAATTTCATAGGTTCATCGCCTTGAAAGAGATTGATCCTGCAGACTTTCCTCGAATGCGAGCGAACTCCGTCTACCTTTTGTGTCTCATGGAGAAGGAGCTGCCAAGGGGCTTCTTTGATATACAAGTACACTGTCTAGTTCACTTAATAGATGAGATGTCCCTTGCAGGAGTAGCAAGTTCGCGATGGATGTTCTTCTTTGAGCGTTTTATGAAGGTGGTAAAGTCTTTTGTCCATCAGAAAGCCAGACCAGAGGGTTCGATAGCCCAAGGATGGCTTGTACAACAAACAATGTTCTTCGCCACCGAGTACATAGCTCAAATAGATCCGGGCGCACCAAGGCTATGGACGGATGATGAGTCGGAAAAGGTTTCAGGTGAGATTTTATGTGGAAAAGGTAAGGTGGCAAAGCTTTCTTCCGAAAAACGTACTCAAATAAATGCATTTGTCATAAATAATATGGAAATTATGTCAAAGTGGATAACCCTTTATGAAGAGGCTAGAAAAGCACATCAGGGAGGACAAGCTTCAAGCAGAAGTAGGAAGCGGAACAAATTCACATCCTTGCGAGAGTGGATATATATGAGATTGGAAGAAGAGACCAACAATGGTAGGCCTGTCAACCGTGATGAGTTGGAATTAGCTCGCGGATGTGATCACCATGTGAGACTCTCAACACTCTTCTTCTTTATCTCTATGCATAGCTTTCTCAATTACATATGCATTGTTGTTTTTTTCAGGCTACTTTCCATAGCTCCATGTGGGCTTATGGTCGGCATTTACGTATTGCAAGTATCGACTCACATCGTGTCACCATGGACTCTTGTATAGTAGCAGACTTTGAGCAAGAATGTCAATCCAGCACATCCGATGTGAATCCAATGCTCGCAAAGATAGGCTATGTCGGTGTTTTAGAGCAAATTTTAGAGGTGGGCTATAGGACCTTCAAGCAAGTTCTACTAAAAGTGAAATGGTATCAGACACACTATCGTGGTTTGGGAACCACATATAGACTAGATGAAAGTGGCTTTTACGCCATCGACTCTACAAAATATGTGAGCTCCCGTATTGAGCCTTACGTATTTCCAGTCCATTGCGAGCAAGCTTTCTTTTTTTTGGATCCATGTCATGAAGGGTGGAAGTATGTGATACACGTTCATCCTCGTTCAGTACGCACTTTTCAAGAGCAAGATAAAGAAGCAATCACTTCCATACAGATAGAGGACGAGATTTTAGGCGCAGATATTACGGGTGATGCAGGTGATTCACATGAAGCAATTTTGGAAAGTGATGAAGAGGATTCAATGCAAAATGATGAGCAAGACTTCCTATACAATGACATGGATGATAATGGCGGCATTGAGATCCCTCTAGATGACATGCAAGACAATGACATGGATGATTTTGGCGGCATTGAGATACATCTAGATATTGAAGAGGAGGAGGCTTTCGCAGATGAGCAAGAGGAATTTGAAGTGGAGGGGGACTGACACACGAAAACATAAAGCATACACACGTCTCTATAAATACAGGTAATTTTGTAAGCTTCAAGATGATTGCTTACCTTGCATTGCCACGTCGATGCTTCAAGATCAACTTCATTTCTTGTTCAATCAACTTTTCATTCCAGCCAGGTCCATACTCGTCTCTCAACTGCTTCTTTATTTGCGCTATTGTTGATCTATTTTGTTGACTTTCATGCAAAATATAAACAACATAAGAAATATAAGAATCCTACACATAATGACTCGTTAAGAATAAACTTTCATAAAAATCTTCTTTAAAATTATATAGTGATAGAAAACTTACTCCCAATAAAGATGGATGTCTGGCATGGCAAGTGCCATAAGCTCCTCCAATCTGCCTCTAAAGGAGCGTCCAACGGTGTCGCGCCAGATACGACCAGACTGCTCCATGACCGTGAGGTGCACTGTGCAACCGCTGATAGAGACCGCCGGGGAAGAGACAAGAGGTGGAGTGGTAGTAGTAGGAGCAGCAGTACTAGTAGTGGGAGGACTAGTAGTAGCGGAAGGAGCAACGGTACTAGTGGAGGGAGCTACAGGAGCAGTGGGAGGAGCAGCAGTAGTACAAGAAGCATGTGGATGTGAACTAGACGAGCCCGGAAGTGGAGCCCTAAAAAAAAAAGTTTCATGAGTATTTGTTATGCTTTTTCATGAGTACTATTTATGCTTGTTCATGTGTCCCCATAAAATATAGTCTCAATAGCATGCATCTTTGGTTATATGCAGGAAATTGTTCAAGATTCACGAGAAAATTTCCAGTCTTTCAGGTACATACCTTATCTATTCATATATTTTATTTTTTCAAAGCATTACTAACATTTGTTTGAAGGAAAGAGAGCTCTGGCTTGAGTACTTCCATCTGCATAAATCACAGATGCAAGTAAGGGGTCCGATTCCCCACTCTCTTCGTGGCATTTTTCATCTACATTAGAGCTTGTTGTTATCAGCAATGAAGTAGATACAGAAGACACTCATGGAATATCTTAAAGCCATGCAAGACATGAAAGAGGATTGGACAGCATGCAAGAATTTGGGAATGCAAAATGAAAGTGATGGCCATGTCCTTTGATGCAATCCTCTTTCTCATACTATAAAAATGATGTGTTCTTGGACGTGATGTGTTCACAGTCTACTAAATGAGAAATTATAGACGTAGCGATGTCTACAATTATAGTTTTTTTAATTACAATGATAAAAATAAAATTGAACAATGAAAAGCATGTACTCAAAAAAAATAAAATTACCTGCGAGCTGTCATCTTCTTTCGTTGTGCCGTCTCACGATCAGCTAGCCGCTTCCCCCTGTCCTCACAAGCCTGGGTAGCTGGGGCGATCGGGGCAGTCGAAGGCCGCCCCTCAATAATCCGGACTGGCTCCTCAGTGCGACGCACCACCGGTCTATCCCTCAACCTATCGATCGCGTCCTGAATCACGGGTGCCGGCTGATCATGAAATGGAGCTAATGCATCCTCCAACACCTCTCCTATGAATCCACTATCAATGAGTAGCTGGCGTAGAAGTGTGAGGAGGAGTGTACAGAAAGGATCCATCTGTACATGTAGATGAGAATCAGAATTTGTTACACATTAGACACACACACACACACACTCTCTCCCTCATTACCACTACACACACACACACTCTCTCTCTTTCTCAAGTCTCTCTCTCTCTCTCTCTTTCTCTCTCATTATCTATGCATATGAATGCCCCAGTCACATGTGGAGATCCATGTGTATGACTGATGATGATTTGTGGTTTTTGCTGATAGATTTTTCATGTGCTTTTCCTAGCTTATGAATTTTGCAGGTGCTTGTACCATGGTCCCGATTCATAGCATTAAGAGCTAGCAGGGGCTTCAACTAACCACTAATGGGTATGGGGTACTAACTACTAACCTACAGGTACAGGAACAGGTGGTTTACACTCTGAAATAGGGCTAAATGGCATGCGCATGAAGAGTACCCCACAACCTGTCGTATGGCTGTCCCATGCCTCATGTATTGCCCGCTTCATGCTCGGACTCAAATCAGCACAAATCAGCCCACTCCATCTACCTTGCATCATGTACCAACATGGAGCCATTCGCTCCCGAAGCACAAATGCTTTTGCAACCAACCAACATAGGAGCGTACGTAGGAGCAAGCTCTGTGAAAAGTTTTGATGGATTTTCAACAGATACGCTTGCCGATGGATCGATGATTGGAAGCCCTCACCATAGTACGCAGTGGGATGGAGATGAATCCAACACGAGTGTGTCTATTTACTCTTCCCCTCTGCCATGGCTAGGCTCATCCAGTGAGATATCTGATGCACTCGTAGTCGACTTCTTGACCAACATCATGAAGAGCAAGGGAACTCTGGAATGGAAAGAGAACAACCACACAACATGCTTGGGAGACAAGGAAGCTGCATGTGTTTTTCTTTCCTGTTTCCTCGAGCATTTGGTTTGTGTATTGGACTCCTTCAGTTATTAGAGGTTTATGCAACACTATTTTTCACAGAGGCAAACTTGATCAAAGAGAGTTTTGCAAAGCTTTTACTTGGAGAGGACTTGTCTGGTGGCGGTAAAGGGGTTTCAACCGCTCTTGCTGTTTCCAATGCGATCACAAACCTCTCTGGTATTTTTCGCCCTGCCTCGTTCTATGTAAGTTTGCGAATAGAGGGTGACAACAAAAGCTAGACAAGCTTTTAGATTTTGTCTGAAGCTTACAATGAGCTGCTCGTTTAACAGCATCGGTTTTTGGAGAACTCTGGCAACTAGAGCCCTTGTCGAAGGAGAGGAAACTGCATTGGCGGAGGGAAATGGAACGGCTTCTCTCTGTCAGTGATTACATTGTTGAGTTTGTGCCTTTATCAAAGTCCTTGCCAGATGGAACTACCATGAAGGTATGCACATGTTAAAACTTATTGCTGCAGTGCTTTCTTGGGAGTCTCCCTTATTTGCAATGGCATTAATTCCCTTTGCTCCCTCTAGGTCATGGATACAAAGCCCCGACTAGACCTTCACATCAGCCTCCCAGCATTGCAGAAGCTTGATGCCATGTTGATTGTAAGCACCTTCCTTCACCCTATGTCCGTAGGAGCAACAAGTTTCCTGCCCTAGTTCTAGAAGGCTCAAGGTGGAATGCACTTTTTTTCGCAGGAGGCTCTAGATAGTTTCAGTGGCACTCAGTTTTAGTAAGCTATCAACATGATTGAGAACGATGGAAACCTTCTTCTAAGGCAAGAGGAGCGGTGGTGGCTTCCCAACCCAAAAGTTCCAACAGAAGGGATTTCATCGGAAGGTTGGGGGAAGCTTTGTATCGAGTCATTACCTCGGAGAGTTTTTCACCTGATGCAGTGATAACCTCTATGGATCCTACTCATGAGCATCATCTTGTAAATTTTGTGAACAATGTGGAGGGAGCGCTTCATATATGGAAGCGAAAGCTTCAGTCAAAGCAAGCCCATATGGAACTGAGGGATGGTCATCAGGTCAGTGGGGCCTTGCATGGGTTTCCCAAAGATGGGTTGCTAGGCTTAGAGAAGGGACAACTGCTAATGAATAGGGCTGAAAGCCTTTTGCTGTTGTTACGGTTAAAGTTTCCTGGCTTGCCCCAATCCCATTTGGATGTCAATAAGATACAGTATAGCAAGGTAATTGTCAAAAACGTACTCTTACCTTTTGTCATTGCCAGAGTGGCCTCATTCTCAATAGAGAAATATTTTGTGTTTTGTGTTTGCAGGACGTAGGCCAATCTATCTTAGAGAGTTATTCAAGGGTACTAGAAAGTTTGGCTTACAATATCAGATCACGAATTGACGATGTCCTACTTGTTGATGATATGGCAAAGTGCAAGCAGACATCTACCTTGCTAACCAGCCCTTCGCTTAATTCAGTTTCATGCATGTCCCCCTTCCATGCCTGTGGGGTTCCTTCACCCGGGCGCCTCCTACAGAGTAAGGCCTTGAATGGTTTGACTGGCAAAGCCAACTCAATAGAAGCAAATTATGAGTGTGAGTTTGCTACTAATTCCATCTCTTGGCTAGGATCCTACAAGCACTGGCCTTACTCAGGCAAGGTGCGCCTTTGGCTATGTACATTAGCATGGGTCATTACTGCAGATTTGCCCAGGAGTGAAGTTGACCAATGCTGCACTTGTATGCAGGATGCAAGTTAAAGGACAACAAGGTTGACCTGTGTAGTTTTAGATTAACATTGTTGTGAAAGCTACCAGCGAGCAACCTTTTGCGAGACAAGGCCCTAGAGGTCAGATATACCAAGTATGGTACTCTTCTTCTTTTTTCCTTCAAAGGGCAGGTATGTCGTGCCTCTTCCCTCACACATTGTCGATTGCACGATGAGGATTTTGATTATCCTTGTTTTTTTTATTAATAATTATGTGAGGTCAGGAGAAATGATCTAGGTGGTTAAGTGTTTGGGTTTTCTTGGTTGTTAATGGAGGCTTAACTTGTTGCTATGTCATGGTTGCATGTTATGTATGGTGCATGCTTCTATGATTGATGCGCTTGCATGCAAAGAATGTTTCCATGCTTTGTGTTGCTTGAATGCCTCTAGGCTCTTGTTGCATGCTTTGAGCGTTGAATGCCTCGATGCTTTAGGTGCTTGTGTACAGTGCATGTCGCTACGTTATGCGCTTGCTTTATACAGTGTACCCCAAAGCCAGGTTGTTGTGCTGCAAGACTTCTGCGCATGCTAGGTATGGTCCATGTTTTTCATGCTCTATGTGCTTGTCATGAGAAGCCAATTGTTTCTTTATTGTTGCATGCGAGCTCTTCTTTGTTTTATGCGCTTGGTGGGCCTAGGATCATTGCTCGCATAGGTCTAGCTTGCTTTTGAAAGTGAAATAGGTAGCGTCATTTGCAAGGTTTATGGTTTGCATGGCTTGCATGCATGTCTTTAGTTAGCGTCATTTGCACTGGTGTGGTTAGCATTACCTATGGTTAGCACGGTTTGCGTAACTTTGATTTTCGCTTAGTTTGCATGCTCATGGTTAGTGCCGTAGTTGTAAAAGAGTTGCTTGTTATGGGAATAGAGGTGGTATACCATGTTTATGGTTTACGTCAATGGCATTGCTCTTGGATTATGCATGGTTGCATACTTATGGGCATTGCGTTACTCGCATATTTATGGTCAGCATTGTATGCATGTTTGTTGTTATGATTGCTTGTTGCTTATGTTTTTCGTTGCGTGTACCAATGTAGTCATAGAAAGTTTTGCCTTGCTTATGGTTTTGCAAACTGATGGTGCTCGCAGGTTTTGGTTACGAAAGTGATTGTTAGAGTTTTATGGTTATGCATAAATTTGTGTTGGCTAAGGTTTAATTGTTAAGAAGAAGAAAAGGGAATAAGTCATTGAACGGTGTGAACGTAAGATGGACATAGTTTCTAGGAGAGTGGAGGAGGGTCTCGCTCCTGGCTTCACGGGCACGATCACTGAGTCCTCGTACGCTTAGTTCTAGTTTAAAGTAGCTCCTTGCCTTAGGGGAATGCTTGATGGCCACCCTTGTCGAGACCTGAGTAAGGGTCGTGTGCCCATTGGGGGCTGCCCTTTTAGGAGGAAATGCGTTTCAATCGCCCACTAACGCGAGCCTCCTTTGTTCTCTGGCCTGCTATGGTCTGCGCGTGCAGGCAATACCGAGATTGAGGGAGAGGAACCGTGCAGCAGATTGAGGGAGAGGGACCGCGCGCGTACTGCAGAAGCTTATCGTGGACGTCGTCCAACAGCAACACAGTCAAAAGGTAGTCTCTCTCCCTCTCTCTTTCTTGTTTGATGTGCTATTCTGATTGTGGAGAAGCTGCCGGAGCTAGAGGGGGCTGCTGTGGCCGCCACCAAGAAAGAGGGCCGTGAGAGCTAGAGAGCACAATTCCATCCTGTACGTACGTGCTGCTGCACCCGAGAGGGCTCCCAACCTTGAGACCTGAGTAAGGGTCGTGTGCCCATTAAGTAGCCAGAGAGCTGTTCTTTTATTTTATGCATTATTGTATGCTTGTGGGATCCTCGACATTTTGCAACCAGATTGTGGCAGCTTGTATGCATGGAGGCCAAGTGCGGCTTGACCCCCGTGACACTTGGTATTAGAGTAGGTCTTGGTAGAGCAGGTTTGTGAAGAGCAATGGC
>JAOYMV010054439.1:0-10642 GCA_025802375.1 Polystichum acrostichoides
GCTAAAAACCAAACAACGACAAGAACATATCCCCCTATTAAAAATCTTGGATGGCACTGTAGCAGCAGATCATGGAGAAAACAAAGAGTACATACACCAGTACTTCAAGGATATCTTCAAAAAGGAGGCCCCATGCAACTCTACCAGAACTGTTGCAATGGAATCCATAAGGAGTGCCAGAACCAGGTCAGTTCCTATTCCATTAATGCTCACATTAGAAAAAGAAATTACTGCAGATGAAATCAAGACAGCCATCCTCAAACTCAAAACCAGGAAGAGCCCTGGTCAGGATGGCTTACCAGCTGAATTCTACCATACATTCTGTGACCTGGTTACTGGCCCCCTTTTGGATGTGTGGAATGAAGCAGTCAAGCATGGGGCCCTCCCCTTCACAATCAATGAAGGACTGATCAAGCTGGTACACAAAAAAGGCCCCAAAGAACTACTGAGCAACTGGAGACCCCTCACTATGCTCACAAATGCTTACAAGATCTTTGTCAAAGTGCTAGCCATCAGACTCTCTGATCACATGAAGCAGTGGATAACCAAAGAACAAAAGGGATTTATCAAGGGGAGATACATCTTGGAGTCTATCATCACATTGTGGGAAGGTATTGAACATGCAGAACAAACTAAGCAGGATTACATGTTCTTTAAAATTGACTTTGACAAAGCTTATGACAGACTTAGCTGGGACTACATATTACAATCACTAAGTGACATGGGAATGGGCCCCCAGTTTATCTCAATGGTTAAAACACTCTTTGGTAATGCAAGGGCCAAAGTTATTATTAATGGAGAATTGACAGACACTTTTCCTCTATACAAGAGTATTAGGCAAGGATGCCCCTTGGCCCCCCTACTGTAGCCCAATGGTGAACAGTTATGTACTCAGATGTTTGCAGATGACACTAATGCACTTATTTCTAATGAAGACCAAAGCATAAGGACCCTATGGGAATGCCTCAAGATTTACTGTGAAGCATCTGGCTCTATGATTAACCATAACAAAATAGGAATTAAGACCCTCAGAAGTCCCCCTCCCCAATGGCTCACTCAAGCTGGATGCAACATCATACCTGATGGCCAGGTATTCAGACTCCTAGGGATCCCAATGGGTTTTAAAACAACTATGAAACAAAGATGGGCCTGGGCCCTTGAAAAGATTGAGAAAAAACTTTTAAGATGGAAGCTAAGGTATCTGTCACTTGCTGGGAGGGTTATGATAATCAACCACTACATAATTCCCTCCACAATCTACTTCCTAAGCTGCTGGAGACCACCTGATAAAGACCTCAAAGCTTTAATAACACTCTGCAGGAACTACCTATGGGGGGGTGACCCTTGGCACAGAGCAATGCCAAAAGTCAGATGGGATTGGTGTACCATCAGTCAATCAGAAGGGGGACTTGGGATAAGAAACATCAACATGCTAGCTGACAGGATGTCTGCCAAGTGGATCATCAGAGCCATAGCTAAACCTCAAGAAGACTGGGCTACCCTGCTCCTCAAAAACTTGTCCAAATTCAGCATCACAGGCAAATCCAAGTGGTCCAACCTGCCTACCCTTACCATACTTGCATCCAAGTACTCCTTCACCCCCAAGGGCAGCCCACTTACTCTGTCCATCTGGAGTGCCTGGAACAGAATCAAAGGCCACATCCAACTTTCAAATGACCACAGAAAAGCAGCTAGAAGCCATGCTAAAGATTCTATATGGTGGTCTGCCCTACCTTTGCCCCCAATCCCACCAGAAGAGGAAGAAACAGCACTCAAGCTACACAAAAAAGGTGCCTCCACATGGGACAGTATCATGGACCCCTCTCAACAAAGGTGGCTCACCAGAGCTGAACTGGTTGGGAAGTATGACTGCAGACATAGAGAGCTCTCTCTCATTCAAGAAAGAATGGCCCTATGGGATCCACAAGAGCTCTGGAAACTGAGTATCCCCCACTCACCTCATCCTCTTGCCCTCACCTGGGACTGCCAAAAAGACCTTCTCCCTGTCCCTCAACTTTCTAAAGAAGTCACCCTACATCCCACACTGAACAAGAGGTGGAAGACCCTTATGGACAGGACTCAGTGGAATGAAGTCTTCACAGGCATGTGGAACAGGCACCTTGAACCAAAAAAATCCTGTCTCCTCTGGCTAATAGCTCACAAAGGAATTTGGACTCAAGCCAAAGCCCTACAGATACAGAAAGGGGATGGAAAATGCACAAGGTGTGGGCAGCTGGAGGATGAACTTCATATTTTTACACAATGCAGAGCCATAGAAAAAGACTTCAATTTCATCACCACCCAATTGAAAACAATAGGGAAGGAAATCACTTGGGAACACCTACTACTTGGAAAAAACCCTGGGTGTTCAACAATTCTGTGGAATTTAATCAGAGCAGAATATTGCTGGCACACATGGCTACTCAGAATAGCTGATACTTTTAATAACAAGGAGATTGCAGGCCCCCCATTTATCTACACTCTACACATAGCATGCAAGAGGTACTGGAACAGCCAACTCAAAACCCTAACTAACAAACTTATAAAACTGCAGAAGAAGCTGGACAAGAAACCCTCAAGGTTTACAGAGAAGAAACTCAACACAGTTCAAAACCAGCTAATCACCATGATGAACTCAGACAGAAGAGTAATTGAATGCCTGTTAAACATTCAATTATGAAAAATACCCAGACTACAGCTGCTCAGAGCCCAAGAGTAATCATCAGAAGAAGGCTGACCTGTAGTAGCTACTAGCAGGCTGCCTTTCCCAAGATATCCTCACCTGAACAGAGCAAGAGACAGAGCAACCCTCAGACAAAAGACAAGCTCAGCTCAGTAGCTAGCCAACAGAGAACTCAGAGGAGGGAGCTTACCAGCTGGACCAGTGGATACCTGATTAGCAAAGCAAAGGTCGCCTTCTCCCAGCTGCATGGTGCAGGCGTCAACCGCAACAGGCGGCCCCCCTTCTCCCTGAGGACGCAGATAGAGAACCAACTCGCTCACCTGAGTGAGCCTCACTACCTTAGAGCGCCCACTCAAGGCATGCCATGCAATGGCATTAAAGGAATGTACCCCTCACCTACGAGGAGTGAAGGCCGAGGAGACCCTCTGGGTACGACAAACATCCCATCAACCGCCACGCCTTATCCGCCTTATCAGCTTATTAAGAACCTAGTCACACTGCTTACCCACTCCTCTAACGCCTCTTGTATCAAGCCCCCATTCCCACCCCACACACTCCTTGAAAAAATGGATGGGCTAAGCCCCCTTTCACACCTGACAATTGTAATGCTTCTCTTCTTCTAATATAAATGCTGCCCTTTTTTTTGAAAAAAAAACTCTATTCCTTTATTGAGGAGAGTACTATTCTCCATAAATATAGTACTATACAGTACCAACAAAATTTAAGTTCTCTCTCCCAAACTCTTAACAAATTATTTTTTCCAGCCAATCGTTGAATTTTCCAATTCTTAGAGCCAATAGGCAAATTTTAAATTCCTCCAAGAAAATAAAAAAAATTGCTAAATCCTATTTTTCTCAAATTTCTCATGACTATCACTATGGCTTGCCTTTGGCAGGCCAAAAATTAGCTTGTGTGAAGCACTCTTAAAAGTGGAGTGTCTTAATCTCATGCCGACAACAAAGAAGAAAGCCTGAGTTAGCAGTTCCCCTACGCTCTTTGTGAACTTCTAGGGGTCACACACATCTTAAGAAACGTTCAAAACTGTGTTCTAGCCTCTTCCTTCACCTTTTGCACATGGTACAAATTTCAGAAGTAGCCTTCCCCTTCTCTTCCTCCTCAACCTTTGATGCTTGCCCTGTTTACTAGACATAATCAGCATACAATCCTATGTGCAAGCGCATGTGCGTCAAAATGCACATGTGGAACTAACATGCAACCATCTTGTAGCCCTCATCTACCTGCAGCAAATTCGTGCACATTCATGCATGGACATAACCCCATGCTGCACACCAAGGGGATACTATCATCAAGCAATCCTACCGATGTATAAATGCATGGACATGCACATGCGTAGGTGGACATGATCAGCATAGAGTCATCTTGCAGCCCTCTTCCTCCTACGTGCAAATGCACGCAGTACACATGCATATATGTGTGGGCACCAAAGTCCATGATACAAAATAAGGGAAAATGAGATGAATATCATAACTACCTTGCCAACATTAATTCTGCTTCCCAGCATAAGAGACTGGGTCTTGAGACTCGGAGTCCCTGTATAAGATCGAGGCATACCAATCACATTGCAATGATGTGCAAACTGAGTGAAACAAGAAAAAACAAATTCAATGCAGTATACAGCAATGAAAATCACTAGGGCACTTATGAGCCATTTTTGTCGACATCAATGCGAAAAGCATTTCCATCGATCGGTGAGGGAGAAAATCCATGTTCAGCATCAGAGTCCTTATCCATGTTTTCCCTTGAATGGGAATCTAGGCCATGGCCTCCATTGGCATCATCTAATTTGTGTGAACTGAATGTATTTGAGCTCCTGCTTGCCTTACAGTCATAATGGACACTCACCCTTCTATTCTCCAGAGCATCATTCTCACTTACATGACTAGTAGGCTTCAGCATTCTATCTCCACCTTCCTTGAGCTTCCCCTTAGGAATGTTTCTTCGCTCTCTTTCTAAAAGCTCTGCGCTGTATCTCGGATTATGAGGGCTTTCCTCTACTTCAAGACTATGTCTGGGTTTTCCAGGCTCTGGTAGGCGAATGCGAGGACTAGAAGCAACAGGAATCCCGATTTTTGCAGCACTTGATGACTTTCGAAAGGATCCGCTTCGACGGCCCCTTTGATCTTGCAATAAGCTTCGCTCTTCCAAGTGATAAGCTTTATTATCGCCCTTGGATAATGTTACCATCTTCTTCTGCTTACTTTGTTGTTCCAAGTTTCCTGTGCTGCCTACCTTCCAGGCAAGGTTGTCATCCTCCGAGGTGGAAGACAGTGTGATCTTTACTTCTACTGGGCAGCCCAATGCTTCCTGAAAAGCATTTGCAATGCTGCTTCTTGCCCTCTCCGCCACATTTTTGTGCTCCGGGTGCTTAAACTCCAAATGAGCAACTGCAAGAGCTGTGAATTACAAGATACAAATATCAGTTTGCTCACAATTCAAGCTCTGCAGCCAAGCCTTTAAACTTCAAATCAATTAGGCAACCATATGCTTCTTGTGAAAAAAAACATTTTCACAAGAATGCGCCAATCAGGGTACTATCGTTAACAGTAACTTTGTTTTCATAAAGTTGGATGCCTCCCATTTCCTTAGTGCCATTTCTTGATAGGATTTCTAAGCATGCAAACAAAATGTTAGCATGTCATTTGCAAAAGCAATTTCAAGCCCATTTCCTTACGGCTTAAGCAGCGCAAGTCATTCTGCTTGTATCTGATTTCATAGCATTACAAAGGTAACACATTATGGGCTTGCCCAAACTGAAGTCAGCACAAGCTCATACCTCTGTTTCTAGAGCTCTGGACTTTGGCTAGTCAATAAGAGGAACTATTTTTGATTACTCTTGGAAATAAAGCGCCTTTGTATGACAGACATGCATGTGCACAACAATGGGAAAGATTTAACACATAGTGATTGATTCTAACAATAGAGGGCTAGGCAAAAACCCTCTGAGGAGGAGAGGTGCTTGGACCTTCATCAAGAATAATAAGCAAAGACCACACCAAGCAACTTAAACTCTGAATGGCCGTCACCACCATATAGTCATTGGTGACTCATTTTAATGACCCATCTACCAGCCATTGTATATCTATAGAAAAGCTCGACGCTTTTCCATGGTACCTTCTTTATATGCAACTAAGCGTCCATGGTACCTTCTTTATATGCAACTGGATCCCTATCTCGCCTAATTATCCATGTTTTACACCAGTCTGTTTTGGCAGCTAGTAAAGCATCTTTGTTCAATTAGTGTGACCCCATGTTGCTGCTGAGTGTGTTTTTATGTTTGGAGGTAAAACCCTTGCAAAATCATGGTACCTCAATATACACCTAGGTTTAGAAACCCCTGAAAAGAGAGGAAAGAACCCACCAAAATCTGCTTGCTTTCCTGGGGAAAGAAACAAACCAATCTTGTATCACATCAGGGAGAGGAATATTTATAAATCAAACACCTCCCTTCATGAAGTTTATACTTTTTGAATTTTGTACCCCCATAATCTTTAGGCATGGGAGCTCAAAACAGGGGAAAAAGATACTTAAAGATTAAGCCCTAACTTACCTTCTGTGACGGACAGGGACAACAACTTCGCCTCTCCGCGCAACAGCTGCTTGATCACATTAGAGCGGCTGCTATCTAGAACCTTCTTCCAGATACTATCCATTGAGCAAGAGCTCATTGTGCTAGCTTTCTTTTGCTCTGCTCTATTCACTCCAGAGGAGGAAGCTCGAGGTATGACCGGAGGCTTACTCGCACCTGCCATTGTCCTCACATCATCAACCTCAGTTGCAGATTTCGGAGATTGGCTGCAAGGGTGCACTTTGTTACCAATCAAAGGGCCTGAAAAAGGATTGCTCTGGATGTCTAGTCTCTTTTGATCCCCTCTGTCCTTTCTTTCAGCATGCTGAGGAGAGCGTGTATCCCATTTCGCGTCACCTTCCACTGTCTCCTTCTCACTGGTGTCGAAAAAGTTTAATGGGCTCTGGGTAACACTTGTACCAAGAGAATAAGGTGGTGCATTGGAGAGATCAATTTGAGAGAACTGCAAAAAGGCTGCGGTTAACCATGTGGTTCTGTAAGTGCATGATCGAAGCTGTCTCTCTGCATCAGAAAGGATCCTCAGTGCTTGTCGAAAGCGCTCATCTTCCACCTTCCTTACTACATTACACAAACCACATAGCTCAGCTCATGAACAAAGCCTCTTCAGGTTATTGAGCATGTAAATGGGTAAATATACCATCAGAAAGCAAGAAGAGTTTGAACTTGTATAGAAGACAAGCAAACTCCTCATCAAAGAAAAAAGCAAGACAGGACAGGAAAAATGCAGATAAGATTGCATACCATGCTTGAGTCTGTAGGCTGCAGACCTATTGGTACCGGCTATTATGTCGGTTATGGGAGTGGCAAGCTGAGAGATAAGGGCCAAGGGCTCCACTCCTGATTCCATAAAATCCCTATAGACTTCACAGTGCTTGATGTATCAGGTGACAAGGCCAGCTCAAGAAACTCTATCAGCTTCTTCTCAGATATCATGCCAACCTAACACAAGAAGCCATTCATATGCGTACATCAGTTTTTTTTATAACAAAAAGGCCGCTTTTCAACCCATAGCGTGGTTTTTGCACAGCTTTCGCCTTACAAAAAGCAATCCAAATTCCAAAGACAGTCAAGAGGCCGTGACGATACATTGTAAAATTTAAATAAAGACAAGTCTTGGCTTACCAGCTCTTGTACAACTGAGAGAGTACCTCTCTTGCCGAGCAAGCTTATCTGATCAAGTGTCGTCTCCGCTTCCCTTAAAGAACCATCTGATCTGCTTGCAATAAGTTGCAAAGCAGCAATCTCCACATCAATTCTTTCCCACAAAGCAATCTTTTGAGGCCTAGAAACTATATCTGCATCTTTGATCTTTGAAACGAGAAACTTCTGGCAGGGGGACAATGCGGTGCGGGGTAATTGGTCCGGATCAGTTGTGATGAGAATGAAAACTACATAGCTTGGGGGCTCTTCTAAGCTCTTCAAGAATGCATTCCATGCATCCATAGTTAGTACATGACACTCATCTATGATGAAGACTTTGTAGCAAGAAGACGGAGGCAAAGACATGTGCTTCAAAAGTAGCTTCATACTTTCAATCCCATTGTTGCCTGCTGCATCCACTTCTCTCACATCAAAATTCTTACCCGCATGCAAAGACGAACATTCCTTGCATGTCCCACATGGCCTAAGCTCTTCTGCAGATAGGCAGCTCAATGCAGCAGTAAAAATCCGTGCTGCACATGTCTTTCCCGTCCCTCTTGGTCCTTGAAAGAGATAAACAGGTGCGATCTTACCCCTCAGAACCGCATTCGAGAGAGACTGGGCTACCATGGGCTGCCCAACTAGATCCTTGAAAGTTTTTGGCCGATGTTTCTGGCTTAAGCTTCGATGTCGTTCGGCGGACTGCCGCGCATGGATACCCACCGCTTTACACTCACTATCATAATCAGTCTTTCTGAAGCTCTGCCCGTTGCTAGACATTCCACTTTCCTTGAATCTGCTAGCCTTCTTGGTCTTGGACTCTTTACAAAATCCCCTCTCGAGCTCTACGGAAGAGCCTGCAAAATCATCGGTGGTATAGTCATGGAAGGGCTCTGGCTCGGTCATCAAGGGCACAGTTTCGGAGTCTGAATTGAAAGAGGTAAACGAGCCTTCTGAATTATACTTGTCCCATCCAGCACATCCGGCCTTCCTCTGTCGTGAGACCAAAAGTCTGCGCCGTTTTGACACTGCCAGAAAGCACCCCGCACCCGTATGCAAAGGCATGGAAGAGTCATCCTTGGGATTATGAGCATTCAACCATCGCCAAGACAGACCGCATCCTGACCTTTGTGCCTCGGAATCCACATCAGGACCATCTCCAGATGCATATAATGAAAGAGGGAGCTGCGATTCAGGCTCGGTGGAGATGTCCTTCATAGGCCTTACTATCGCACTTCTTCTTGTCGCCCGACGCGGTTTCTCTGGATACTTAGGTTGCACAGAGACAATCTCTAAGCCTTCTTGATGTCTTCATTCTGAGCAGCAGATCCTCCTCAGCTGGTACTCTCTTCTCATGAGCTTCCTTCTACTATGCAAATCCATAACATGATGATTGGCCCTTCTCCTACTCCTTGATCCAATTTTATCTCTTCTTATTCTGGTTAAAGCTTCCCCTCCATAGCCATCTCTCCGCTTCCTCTCCGCAATGCTTTCAAGTTCACTAACCGAACCAGCATGCCGTGAGCTGCGCCGCACAGCTAGCCTGCCTTTGCTCACCATTCGACCCGCATCTCGTCTCAATCGAGATATTCTTCCATCGATAGACTCATCTGCAAAATTCTCTTGGTGTCAATGACGTCTGTGTTGGTGATGAGGATGAGGTTGAGGTTGTGGATGAGGTTGAGGATGATTAAGAGAGCCGCCGTGCTTGCTATCTATCCATTTCCTTGTCCTCCAATCCCAACCCGAGGCCATGGTGATCGGCGCGTTCCCGCCCTCTGCGCAAAGCGGAATCATGCTCAGAGAAATCCTTACGATGAAGGGGGTTCTCTTCTTCATCCATGTCCATGTCTCGTTAAAATTGAGAGCAAGAGGACATGCAGGCTATGATGCAGCTGCCAGCCAACGCTCTTTCTCTCTGGAGAGGCCAGTAGTGAGAGGGGAGAGTTGGCACTACTAAAAACTTAAAAGAGAGAGAGATTGTACTATGTATTACAGTAGGCTCCTGGCTCAGGCTCCTACTAGAGTAGAAGGGGAGAGACTTTGTACTGAAGAGAGAGAGAGAGAGAGAGAGAGAGAGATTCAGAGTCTCACGTGACGGCTTTTGATAAAAAACATGCTCTCAATCCAGAAGAAGAAAGAGAGTTTGTCGTGGGTTGGCCGTTGAAGAGAGAGAGCACACTTTGGGGAGAGGGAGAGCGAGGGAGAGAGAGAAGAGAGAGAGAGAGAGAGAGAGCAACTTGCAAGATCCTCTCCACGTCATTTTTCTCCAGCTATGGGTTCACGAATCACAAGAGTAAATAGTACTCTATCTCTTTCAATTTTTTTACATCTCTATTTCTTTATTCATCTCTATTCCTTTATTGAGGAGAGTACTATTCTCTATAAATATAGTACTATACAGTACCAACGTTCTCTCTCCCAAACTCTAACAAGTTTTTTTTTCCAGACAATCGTTGAATTTTCCAATTCTTAGAGCCAATAGGCAAATTTTAAATTTCTCCAAGAAAATAAAAAAATTTGCTTAATCCTATTTTTCCCAAATTTCTCATGACTATCACTATGGCTTGCCTTTGGCAGGCCAAAAACCAAAGCATGAGTTCCTTAATCACGAGGAGTACTATTTTGATATTATACTTCATAAAGTATTCCTTTAACATTTACTTTTAGGAATAATAGCCTTGCTAAGCGTCCCAACTCTACTTTTGAAAAGGGTGAATTGCACTATGCTCTACTACATTTGGGTAATAATAAAACCCCAAGACTTGATGGCACATCCAAAGAGTTCATGGTTCAAAAAATCAAGATGATTTGTTTTCTCGGAGTACATTGTAAAATCATCTATAGAAATGGTAAGAAAGTTTTGTAGGAAATCAACAAAGATCACCATTATACACCTCTGAAAAGTAGCGTGTGCATTATATAAACCAAATGGCATCACCAATTACATGAATTATTCCCATTTAGTTATGAATGTGCTTTTCTCTCTGTCTTATGGAGCAATTACCAACTATTTTTAGCCCCTATACCCATTTATGAGGTTGTACATCTGGTGTCCTACTACTTCATCTAACATCATGTTAGTGAATGGTACGTAGAGGAAATGGGTCTTTGATTGTTTGAGCATTCAATTTACTACAATCCATGTAGACTCTAAGATTCCCATCATTTTTAGGCACAACAACAATTGGGAACAATGTATCACTACTCTT
>JAOYMV010055550.1:0-19369 GCA_025802375.1 Polystichum acrostichoides
GACTTATGTTGGCAATTATGCGGGGTTTTTTAAAAGATTGAAGATTTGATTTTACTTCTTTAAGACATGATTTGTTGTTTCAAAAGAATAAGTACACTTGGAAGGTTGGTTCAATAATCATTCACACAAAAGTTTCCCTCCAGCTTTAGATTTATGAGGTAGCTGCTCTCTTTTTTGAAAATTCTATTATTAAATTCACAGGTGTCCGAGACATAGGTAGTAAGTCCACCTATTCATGCATATACCCTTCGATGGCTGGTTAACCCTAAATAGTCAGTGTTGAACCTAAACCCTAAACCCTAGACCCTAAGCCCTAAGCCCTAAAGATCAAACCCTAGACTTTGAGCCCTGAACAATATTAGCTTTATGAACAATGATAGATCTTGAAGTCAAATTGTAATATTTGAATAAAAAATACAAAGCCGTTAACCCGATGATGTTGTATGGTATGGGAGTGGTTGAGTATGACACCAAGCCTACATGGCTTGTGGTTGTGAAAATAATAGATAATAGAGAGTTACGTAAGTCCAGAAGAGCTACTTAGTGCTCACTATGGACATGCAAAGTAGTGGTGGACACTGTGTGATCGGAAGATGTTATTAAAGCAACAAGGGATAAATGGTAGTCTTCCTGGAGCCATTCTCTCATATGTTTTTTGGCAAGGATACCAAAGTGGCAACATCATCAAGTGTGATGTGCATATTTTGTACCTGTGTTGTGGCTTTGAAAATTTTGTAATTTTTTTAATGTGGCCATAATTATTGCAAAAAAACACTTGGGTTTGCCTTGTGCATTGTTGTGAAGTATCGTTCACCTTTAATGGAATTACATATATTAAATATTTATATACATGGGGATAGGGGTGTCAACATGTGGTCGAGTGTTGCTAGTTGCACGATGAGTAAAACTAGGGGGCTTGAGTGTCAAAATTTGATGGGACGCCTATTCTCTATGCAATATGTATAGCCTCGAGAATGGACATGGACCCTTGGTCATGCACTTGGCAAGACATGTCCTGACATAATCAAGGCCACAAAAAAATAGATTCATGTTTTTGGACATCTAATGCCTTGTGTTCTAGACCCCAATTGTGATATTCAATGACATTGTTGAAGTGGTTAAACCCGAATAACACATCCTCTGTTGGGAAAAAACCAAAAAGATTTTGGTTACGACCTTAATTGATTTTGTCAGGCTATGTATGCTTCTTTGTAAGGAAGCCTATCAAGTGTTGACTTGTAGTGTTGATTTGCACCATCATTTATGAACATATGCTCTAATGGATTTTTTATACTATGTGCAATGAATTCAAGATTCATGGAGGATCCTCATAGAATGGAGAGGATGGTTGATGTGGACGAGGGTTCAAACAACTCATGAATGCAAGGAAGGACACGAGACAAGTAGCAAATAGGTGTTGTATGATGTAGGAAGACTTGAAACAATGGTGAATAGAAGCAAGAAAAGTGTGTGGGGCTAAGAAAAGAAAAGAAGGTAGGATTGTGTGAGGATGTTACCTATCCCCTCCATCAGATGGAAAGTGTTTCTTCTATTCCATTCCATTTATAGTAACATCTATTTGTTAGTTACATTGGAGTTAAAGTCAAGAAGATCATTAGTCAAGTGTTTGTTAGATGTTGGGTTGGAGTCATGATGGTGCTATGCTGTGGAGCCATGTGAGTGTTGAGCTAAGGTTGAGCTAGTAGGACACAACAATACTAACCCTAATAAACAAACAATATTATGCCAAACATCACTGCAATAGTTGGTATGGGTGTCACATCAAGATGTGGATATTGTAGTTGTTTCGACCATTAATTGTTATACCACAACAACGAGTTCTACCAGATGGCGAGCAAAGTTTTCCGAGCAAAACTTAAAACCGAGCGAGATAGATATATATGTAGAGAGAGAGAGAGAGAGAGAGAGAGAGAGTTATTATTTTATATGAAAAAGAGAGAAATTGGATAGGGAGATTGTACACCTAACATGATAATTCTACATGTTTGAGTTGTGATTCATAATATCCTCTTACTTCAATACACAATATTTGATTACATTAAAAAAGATGCACTCAACTTCGAGGCACAACATGTGAAATGAATGGACAATCAACCACAAAATTACTTCATTTAACCACACTAATCATTTCAAGCTTATAGTAAAATTTCTTGATAGCAAAAAACCAACAAAAGTATCATCCGCCAAAATTACTAGTCAAATAAAGCAAAAGCATGTCTATGATGATTCATATTCGCCATAAATACACAATATTTGTTTGGTTGGTTAAAGATGCACAAGTACGCTTTTATGATAGCAATCAACCTCGAGACACAACATGTGAAATGAATGGACAATCAACCACAAAATTACTTCATTTAACCATACTATTCATTTCAAGTTTATAGTAAATCTTCATGATAGCAAAAAACCAACAAAAGTATCATCCGCCAAAATAACTAGTCAAATAAAGCAAAAGCATGTCTATGATGATTCACATTCGTCATCAATAAAAATATTACGCCGTCGATGGACGTCATGCTGAGCATAGTTGTAACGCTTATCTGACGCCATCGACCTCGCCATCACTTCAGCATAAGCTGGCAACACACTTTCATGAAACAAGAAGATATCAATGAAATGAAGACTACACAAAAACATAATATCCATCTCAAAACAGAAAGACAATACACACGCGATCGCACATAATGTCATATGTCTAAGATAAATAGAAGTAAAGTGAATGTATGAGCATAACAAAAAACCACTATGATAGCAAGGTCCGGAGCCTCACTAGTCATCAAACGGATTAAGACCTGCACCCTCCTCGACCTCATCATTCACGTCCATGGATGTGGTAGCCTCCTCTCTAGTCCGTTGTTTCGAGCGGATCAAAGGCTGAACATAGGACATGATCAAGCTCTCATCCATGTCGATAGAGACACATGCACGGCCGGTGGCTAAGCATGAAGTGAGAATAGGAGCTGTGCCGCAACCAAACTCGAGACAAATACCTCCGCGCCTGCACAACATCTCCAAGAAACAAGCGAAGAAGCTGTGGCTTCTCTGAAGTGCCCCTCTCCATGCATGCCGTGATGGAGACATAGCTAAGTGTGCATCTGGTATGTAGTGACGCATCACTATATCGAGCGGCTGCATCCCCAAGCTCCGAAAAAGAGATGCACTTTCCGAAATGAACCAAGGAGGAATCATCCCTCTTCTATGCACCATGAATAGCATAGAAGAGTCGCACTAAGAGACAATTTTAAAAGAACGGTAAGAGGGACAAAACAATAAAAAAACACATTTTGCATGATTAAACGTGAAAGGGACTCACCTCGAAGCGCTCGCCATAACAGTCTGAGAAGCCATACGATCCATGATGAAGAACCACAATCCGTCGCGCTATCACCATATCAAACGATCGACAACCTTTCTCCACCCACCCAATAGAATCGCCTATTCAAACAAATAATACAATATTGTGAAAGGTACAATCCACTATATTTTGTTAAAAAATATCTTATATAGCACCCACCTCCCATAGAGGCCATGATCAACAACCATCCAGAATCTGCTAGTGTGGATGCAGAGAGCTGTATCCCAGAGTAGACATGCTGCTCGGTGAGTAAGTCCCAACTGGGCCTAGCCTCCTGTCCATGATGAATACCACCGAATGGTAGATCCAAGAAAATAAAATCGGCAGACCATGCAACACTCTTGCCCAACCTAGTGTATGTAATAGAATCTGAACGTGCCTTGAGCATATGCTCATGCACTACAATCCACGACGGATTCTTAAATCCTGCTTTAAAGTCAGCTGCTATGGCAATGTAATCTCCCACTGTAGCCAAGCATCTACAATCCATAGAATATGGCACAGACACCAAAGGCATGCATGAAACAAATACGAATGTAGTAGTCTTCTTGACACTCAAAGTGTCAAGAATATCTGAAAAACACAATTCAAATATAGTTTCAAAAAATAAAGTACCTCAAATTTATCTCACCCAATTAAAATGACATATAATATCCATGTTTTACCTTGGTGTGACAGCCCGCACTCTTCGATGATTTGCTCATGAGCAATCTCTTTACCTTTGCCAGAAGAGTCCTCTATAGAAAGATTCTAGTTAGGATTATAAATCTTAATATAATTTATTATAGCAAACGCATGTCATGTTTACTTACTTTGTGGTCTCTCAACCCTCTCCTTTGGAAGTGGCTCGTCGAATCCATCTCTCTTCATCATTTCATCATGAAGTTCTCTTTCACGAGCAAGAACATGGCCCTTTGTCATATCTATCCACCATGGACAGTTCTCCATCTCCCATTTGGTTAACTTGTGCATAGCCGACGAGTACATACACCCATCTTTAGTTGAGAGTAGTGTCCATTGCTTAGCCAAAAAAGGGACACTTTGAATGTGTCCCTTGGAATGTAAAAATAACAGAAACCTAAAATTAAACAAGAACACACAAGATATTCTATCGAATTAGGCTATGTGTACATGCAATTTCATACCATATGAGAATTAAAATTAAAAGCACGAAGCACCTGTAGACCAATCTCTGAGCCAACATACGCATATTATCAACCTTCTTTAGAGCTCTTTTTTCAACATCTTTTGTTCTTGCTTCAAGTGTGATCTCCATGGGAAAAAGATATGCTCTACTCTCATACAATATTTCTTCATAATAAGAAGCAAGACTGCACTGAGGAGGAACAACAATACCTCCAGGCACATCAACAAAGTCAGAGAGTAGCTTGGTGGCTCTCACTAAGATCTTTATGAGCATTCCCTCTCTACGAAGCCATCTAAAAAATTACAAGAATCAAAGAACAAATAAATTGGAAACAATCTAGAAACCTACAAAGCAAGGATTTAAAAAAATAAAAAAGATACACTCACATACGAAATACATGATCTCCTTTTTTGAGACCATAAGCCACCCTCGTTACATTGTCCGCCTCTAGTAGAGAGACCCATAGTACTTTGCTCTCTATTGGTGCATCATGTAGAGCAATCAAATTAAGCTTCTCTAGTGTAGCCCAACTATCCGGCCCCCATTTCAACGCCAGAACCCGTGCCATCCATTCCTCCCCAAGATTAGGGTCAACAATATTCAACATCTACATTTCGACTCTTTAATTACTACAACGTTATGAAAAAAATATCAAGAGTAAAAAGCAAGCAAAATCAAAGCACACCTTTCCAACGCGATCACTATACTTGAGAGAAAGATCATTTATAATTTTAGCCTCCTCTTTTTTAAGCTCCTCATCAAAAAAAGTTAATCGAGCTTTATCCAATCTACTATTAATATCTTTCGTCATTTGAACCTTGACCATACAAACATCTAATTAACCCTTGCAAAAGTAAACTTTTATGAAACACATGACTAGCAAGAAAATATAACAATAGAAACTTACATCATATAACAATTTGGCCAAATAACGTCGTGTGAGAGGGTACCATGGCTCGCTACCCTTTGAGTTTTTCTTACGAACATGCGCAATCAATTTTTGATCCCATTCGGGCAACCCCTGCAAGTACTCTTCATGGTTCGCCGAACATATATTTGAGCAATTCACAAGCTCATCCCTTAAATGTGTAACCACTAGAGCATGTGTATTCATACTAAATGACAACACAAAAAATCGTATTGGTAAACAAATTACATCGTAACATGTTCGTATTATTAATTAAAATCCAAAGCTACATTTAACACTTACAAATTCATGCGCTGAAGACTACTCAAAAGTGCTATCTCTGGCACTTTGGTGGGATCAATAATCGTGCATAGCACTCTGCAGTGTTTCTCTCTCACCAACAAAAATTTCTCTTTGATGGCAGCTCTCCATGCGACAGTGCGATGATTGCCCTCCCAAACATAATACATCTTATTGGATAGAACCGCCAACTCTGGTCTCAATGAGAGCTCTTGCTCATACTCATTATTTATGTCGATCCATAAAGGATCCCAATCCACCATAATATCCTCTAACCAATCAACCAATCAAGTAAATTTCTACCTTGAAAGACATTAGTGATGTAGTTATGCATTAGCAACAATAGAAAGAAAATTTTATGCACCTGTCAAAATGGTCTCCTCTCTCTTGCATGTCCACATGGAAGCAATGAAGGCCCCTTTCTCAGCCATGTAGCCTTCATTTGCAAAGGCGGTCTTCAAGCCTGTGACATCTTCTCTCAATCCTCTCACTTTGGCATAGGGAATGAATCTGCACAAGGGTATGGGGGGGCAATTGAAGCAACTGAAAATCCTTGTGCATTGAAGTATGTCTTCTCCCCTATGCATGTAGAGCTTGTTTTCTTCCCCTGGTTCGATACACGTGGATACCTCTGGACGGACCACATACGACACAATTTGCAAGCCTGCCTCTTGAGTCTCTTGAACAAGTATTTCATCCTTATCTTGATCTGACTCTTGTCCCAAGTCATGACTTTGTGACTCATCCTCTTGAGTCTCTTGATCGCTAAACTCCACTCTGCTCTTCGCCCTTGTAGCTACTTTTTTCCCTCTTTTTGAATCACCGCCGGCTGTGGGACTTCATTAAAGCAAAAAGAATGTTGTTTAGCATAAGGCATGAGACCACACTAGTACTAAAGCACCCAAATGAGAACACACAGCAAGAGCAAGATGGCATTTTAATAATAAATAAGCTGGGAAATATTCAACTCTTATTATTTGTCATATTTTGTCATACATTGAGTCTTTAAATAACTCAAAACATTTCAATATCTCAATATCTTTAACAATCACACATACATTCAATACACAGCAACAATACACGAGATTCCATTGTTCTCATTCTAAAACTGGTAAGAAATCTACTTCCAAGGAAATCATTTAGGGTTGACCTACCAAGCTACCCTTTGATAAAGGGTTCCACCAGTCTATGCAAACTGTTCAAATTAGTAATACTAAAGCAAATATGCAATAAAAAGCAAGATATTTCCATTGGTAAGCCAAATTGATCTGATTCCTCACCGGTTTCCTCACCTTAAACTGATCTGATTCCTCTATAGTTCTGCAAATCAAAAAATTCATTCCATGTTCTAGTTCTGCTGTTGGTGGTTATGGATGGCGACGTTCTCGTTTAAGGTGAATCATGCCAACATCACCATGATGCTCGCTTTGACAACAGGAATGGAATCCTCTTTGAATTATAAGCAATAGGGGGGTATTTTTAAAAGGGTTTTTTGAATTTACCCAAAAATGGTAATATCTGACTTTCAAGTGTTCCTAGTCACCAAAACTGAAGGAAAATTAGTAAAGTTTACGGTATACACTATTTGTCATGGGCCCATATTTTGGGACTTCAGGGTAAGCCTTTGATTAACGTATCACACTGTTTACAAACATACCTTCACAAGCATGTCTCTTACAGATCACTAAAAATTAAAGCCACCCGTAGCAAGAAATCTGCAAACCTCCTTAACAAGCCCTGAAAAGCTTCGTTCTTTTTTCAATGATTAGCTAGGAGCTGGAAATATACTTTTTAACAGGTACCAATCAAAAACAGCCCTGATACATCAGCAAATCATTTTGGCGGGCAATCTCCACACTTAATGCATTAAGGGCACTGGGCGTACATGTGAAGAAAAAAAAACAGAAACAAAAATACTGCCTAGCCATTTAGAAAAAAATTAATATAAAGCTGGAGATTGGAAATAGCACAATCATCCCTATTGAGAAAACAAACTTAAGCCAACTACGATTGATCATGCAAATTCCAAGTTCCAGATATGTACCACATCAGTTGTTTATCAAAGTGAGATGCTGAGACCCACATAGGTGAGCAAGAACAAGACTGATAGCTTAGCTATTTTGTAAATCTTTGTACTTACTTCCTGCAAGGCTAAATCAAATAACTACATGAGCGACAGATACCTTTAGGTCCAGGAAACCCCACCTGAAGTGCAGTGCATATTTCATCCGCTTGTAAATCTATATCCAAACTGAAAGAACATGCTCCAATGTGAAGTACTTCAACCATATCTATTCTTAACGTACTCCCTATACGTTCAAGTAATATCATGTGCTTTGCCACATTATGATTCACTTCAGACATCCAAACATTTGGTTTTAAAAAATGCCTCAAAATCACGCAGAAATCGATGTGCAAAAAGGTACATTTGCTCATTGATGCAGAAAAACAGCCATTTCTAGCTTTCAAACCCCATGCACGCAAATTTAAACCTTGACTTTGAAAATTGAACCACATTCCATTATCTGGAAAAATATACAAGATAATAATAACTGCATCTGAAAGCTCACCAGTATCTTGCAAGTCATTCAGAGTATATGCTATCCAGTTCACAAGCATAACAATGCCATTGACACAGAACAACAGCCCAGGCCCCAGAGTCAAGACCCAGCTTTCTGTGAGCAGCACACGCGCGTGCGAGCACGAGCACACCCACACCACCCTCACACATTTGTGTATATCTCACTGTAGAACATGACTGTGGAGAAAACACAAGACAAACTTGTCTGCTTTGAAGATCCATACTCTAACTTAATGCCCAGGACTTAACTACAACATTTTAACATTCTTTAGGGAAATCCTTCAATGACCCAAACTAGCTTGTTAACAGCTGCTGGATCAATCCATGTACTGAGATTCTGTGAAGCACAGTTTTTGAGGGAATTGGAAGTTATACAGCTTGAATATCCAGTTAAGCAATTCTGACTTACTGCCAAGTCCTGCCCTACTCATAATTTTCAAATGTTACCAGTCTACAATTGAAAGGCTTCATCTGTCCCTCAGTAGTAGATCCCACACGACGTAACATACGTGCAGTGAGACAAGAAAACAAATGTTTTACCTGTAGATCAGCCAAGGCCACTATCAACACCAACTCAATTGAGGGCCTAGCTCAATAAGGCTTCATCCACCTATCACCCCAAATGGATGGGCAAAGTGAAATTCTTAACTCCATAGTCCTAGATTTATTAAAGTGCTATGTAGGAGAAGTAGCGCAACGGAACCAATGGGAGCAATACGTACCCTTGGTAGAGTATGCTTACAACAATATCGTACATACCTCTACGGGGAAGGCACCCTTTGAGATAATTGAGGCACGACCTAAACTTCCTCTTATCTTAAAGACAAATGAGAAGATATTTGCTGCCGATGAGTATGTGCGCGATATAGGTGTAGCCTTTGATAAAATCAAGGAGGCCATAGCTTGTGCACAAAACAAGCATAAAACAAGATGGAGGCCTACTCTATTTGTATGACCATAGATGCAGAGGTGGCGGCCAAGATCTTCCAGGTGGCCGGTCTTAGGAATGTACTATGAAATTTGGGAATCAGGAGTCTTCATTTTTTGTCCTAGACAATCAGGTCCCTATGAAGGAAAATGCTGACAGTCGAGTAGTCTATCTGCCTATTTTTTTCCCCCTTTGTACCCCTGGGCCCCGGGACAAATATTTTTGGTCTAGAACTCCCTCCCGCCTTGTATAAGTTGGGCTTCTTAGAAAAAAGATAAATGTCTTTGTCTCTTTCTCTTTTCTATTAATATAATTGCTCTACCTTGATTAAAAAAGAGGTATGGCACACTATTCGAGCAAAGGTACTCTTAGAGATCTGGGAAATTAGAAACGCCATCGTACATCTTACGGCCTCTAGTCCAACACCCTCTACTAGCAAGGAGGAAGTTAGAAACCTTTAGATTCAAGCGTGTAGGCTAGCCAAGAATAGTGGCACTGATAAGAAGGCGGCTATAGCCAGCATGTCGGCACCCACAATCATTAAGAATTGATGGCACGCCAAAGTAATCTTGACGGCAAAAAGTAATCTCAAGCCAAAGTATTTAGACATCTCGTGATAATCAACCAATCTAATACACTATTTTTGTGTTTTTGTGTCGTTTTCCTCTTCTCCCTCTATATTGAAATTTTAAATTGGAAATTCACATCGATTTCTTTTAATCCGAGGGACAATAGGTTGGCCGATCCGACCAACAATAAGGCCTAGTTCAAGCGTTGATGCAAGTTTTGTATCAAAATTGATAATAATACAACAAGCCAGGTAAGTTCACAAATTCCACCCACACAGTATATTGTCACAATTTCATTAATATAGTTTATTCCATGTGACAAAAAAAATTTGGTAGTGATATAAAACTCATGGCCAAGTTCAAAGAGACGTTTACTTGTGATTGTGAGTGACGACTCTAATGATCCCGAGTGCCCGAACAAGAGCTTTAGAAAAAGCAATCTCTGTTCATCGGCCAAACGAAGCTGCATTTGGTCGTCGATCGAACGATAATGTTTGCAATTGTGCCACCTTTTGGTTGGGACCGGAGTAGATCATGTGTATATCTCATTCACACAGTTCTCCACTTAGGACGCCCCTCAATAGTAGCATGGCCACCCCAAATATTGTAGACCTCAGCACTAAGTGGCACGGGGGAGGGTACACGAACTGGAACAGTGGGATCGATGGCAGGGAAGTGGGGGGGGGGGAATCCCGGGGCAGTGTGGGCTGTCGGATGCGCTTTTTGTAAACTGGGACAAGATTGTAAACTAGGCCAAGGGGGGTGGCTAAGGTGGAGGGGGGAGGGGTGACAGGGCAGCTGAGGTGGACATGGGAATCTTGAGGGGTGACGGGGCAGCTGAGGTGGATAATTTTGTAAACTAGGCCTGATGGGAATTGTGGGCATGAGGAGGGCTGTGTACCAGGGGGGTACGTGGGGAATTTGAAAGAAGGTGGTGGCTATTGGCTATGGCTTGCTAGGCTCCCACGCAATTCGGCGTGGCCTCTCTCCTCTCCATCTTGCTTCAATCCGCAGAGCGCTCTCCTCTCCATCTTGCTTCAATCCGCAGAGCTCTCTCCTCTCCATCCCGATTTGCCCTCTCTCCTCTCCATCAACCTTGCTTGGAGCAAGGAACAGCCTGCAAAGTGGAGGCACCCTCTCTTCTCTCCATCCCAGTTGCTTCAAGGATTCCTGCAGCTCAGGTTTTTGTTTTTATACAATAGAAACATAGGCAAACAAATAAACCAGAGAGGGAGAGAGAGAGAGAGAGTGAGAGAGAGAGTTTAGTTTATATGTTGAGAGAAATAAACCACTGTGTCACTGTTGCATACTGATACCATGATCTATGGGGTCCCTCTCTTGCAATACTTTGAGAAGCCTCCAATGCCCTGCGAGGCATTCTATCCGGGTGCATCCATCTCTCTCGCTGGATAAAAGAAATTGTCTGAAACAAGGCCTCATTGGTGGGGCAGCCCTAACCATGGCATGGGGGACTGAAGACTTGCTGTGTATCAAGCGTGATTTCATGGCAATCTGTGGCCTCTCTATCCAGGCTATGGATAAACCAGGTGCCCATATGGAGGGTGCATACATGAGAGTAGCTGGTGTGACCACGGTGTTACTGAAAACAAGCCTGATGGCACTGTCTCTCCAACACAGCTAGAGCTGCATATCCTCTTGTCCATGGCTGTGTGTCTCATGGAGGAGCGGCCTCCTGTACTGTTGAATGTAATCCCCAAATAGACATATGATGATGTGACCTCTACCTGTCTGCCCTCCAAGCTGAAGTGGCTCTCTCACCACCCTCCTAGAAGTGTGGAAAATCACGACCTTGGTCTTGCCAAGGCTCACAATCAATCCCCTCTGGGTACAAAAATCCTCTAGGACCTGTAGATGTTTCTGAGACTCTGAGATCAGCACTATGTCATCTGCATACAAAAGAATAGCATGCATAACAATGATGCTCCATCCCCTCCCCGCTATTGTAGAAAATCACAGATCTCGTCTATGTGTAGGTGAGAGTTATTTCAGGCCAATACTACTAGTTACCATATCCGACTGACCTCCAGGGCATCGTACTCTTCCAACCACCCTCTCATATAATGCATAGATAGCACAAATCATCTCTTTGGGGATCTGTAGGGCCTACAGTCTCCCGAGGAGTCTCTCTCTTGGCACCGTGTTGAGCGCTTTACGAAAAGCAACAGTAGAGTCTTCGCCCTTTTGCTCTATCAGGCATCTGAGCTTGAAGACATAGAGAAGCCGTGTCTGAAGCCCGCCGCCTGTCCAGAAGCTCTAATCATCTCTCTCTCTCCACATGGCTACTCAACTCCTCCTCAATGGCTGCCCCGTCCAATCATGATTCCTTTGATTGTTTTTTGTTGTAGCTTTGCCAACTGCTTGGCCCCTTGGATTCAATATAGCATGATAGGTTTGCTAATTTTTGGAGTACTCAGACTCTATGAGTAGTCCTTGTGTGTGGAGTCATGACAATGTACGTGTGGGGTCAAGCTTCCAAAGCCTCTGACAAATCTGATCCAAACGCTTTTGCACGCTTCGTGATGACTCCCCAGATGCCTTTGGAAAAGACTCAATAGGTAGAAAAGATGTGCCTCTCAGCAAACGCGGATCTGGTACAATATGATCACCTTTACCGTCACACTCTATCCGGGCCACTTCATCAAACTGCATTACACAAGAAAAATGACGACTTGTCTAGGTCTTGCCTTCTCAAACATGTGCATGGGGCAAATCTTAAAGCAGTGCATTTTGTAAATGATGTGTGCAGTGACATTTTACCAAAACTGAAACTAGCATTGCCTTTCCTATCGACAACTTGAGAGACTAGAAATTGATCACATGTAGTGTGAAGGTCAAGAATAAGCAATGATTTTTAGACCTCTGTTTATGGTCCCTGACGGCTTGTGCACAGGGGTTTGGCGGTGTTCAAAACTTGTGCGTGGTGTTTGAGTGCATGCACCATGTGCAAAACTGTTGTGAAACTCACATGATATATGGGGAGTCTATGCATCCCATTTCCTTGATCCCACTCAATTTTGTACCTGAGGAAGCTTGTTGCAGTCTGTATCTAGCATTCTCAAAGCCTTACTATGATAAACTTCTATATATTGTGTGTGTGTGTGTGTGTGAGAGAGAGAGAGAGAGAGAGAGTACTTCCATGGCCTCAAAGTGGAGAAAAGAGGTTAATCTCAAGATGGGTATGAGAGAAAGAGGCCTCGTGACTATATGACACTCAACTCCCAAAGGGGGTCGACGGCTGGAAAGAGGCATCGCGATCGGGTTGGATGAGCGCCGTTGGATTCCCGGGAGAACTCGGGGTGAACTCAGGCTCGGGTGAGAACTGGGGGTGAACTTGGGGGGAACTGGGGGTGAACTCGGGCCCGCGGGTGAACTAGGGGTGAACTTGGGGGGAACTCGGGGTGAACATTGCTTATCTTCTGCAGAGAGTGAGTCCTCAGAGGAGAACTTGACCGACATGCTCAAAGGAGTAATTGAGTCCATGTTGTGTGCAGCCTGATCTTCTGTAAGATCCAAAGTGCCCCCTATAGAGGGATGCAAGGGAATGTCATCTGCCTCAAGAATCACTGCTTCTCGCACGTTATGGAGAGGGGAATTTGCAGGGACCTTGGTAGCATCTTCAAGGGCTACTGGTGCATGATTTGCAAGAGCCAACGAAAAGGCTGCTTCAGTTGATTGAGAGCCCATGATTGTTGTACTGTTTAGGGCTGCCCGTGGTGCCGCCATAGCCTTGAGCATCAATATGTAAGCAGCCAAGGAAGAAGTCCCAAGATTGGGGGGTGACTTGAGATGCGCAGAATAAGGGGAGGGTCCCCTTGGAAATTGAGCCCACCAAGGCGATACCCTAGTAGGGGAGAGCACGCCAATTGGTGCTGTTGGTTCAAACAGCCTCTTTCCAGAGTGGGAGGCCGGAATGTGCGCGAGAAGAAGGCGTGAGGAGATCTCTGGAGTCTTGCATCTCTATCATGCCCACATCGCTCACGTTCCAAATCTCTACATCCCCATCCCTCCGGTGCAATTCCATGTTGCTTCCCTCTGCAATAGCCACCAACGAGGCTGTCGTTGCATACTTGATGGGCTGCTCACGTTCCAAATCACTACATCCCCATCCCTCCGCTGCAATTCCATGTTGCTTCCCTCTGCAATAGCCACCAACGAGGCCGTCGTTGCATACTTGATGGGCTCTGCATGCTTTCACCAACGGAAGCTCAATATGGCATTTTCTTGTGAAGACACGTTGATTGGTGTGTTTTTCAAGGTGTACTCAGTATTGCGCAATGTTGAGGTGTCCATGGTTGCATCATGATTGACTTGGCTTTCCTATCTACATTGTTAAAGCTTTCCCCCATCGATATGCGGAAGAGGACAATTTAGAGAGCCGATGTACAGGTGCTCTATTTGATGTTGGCCTAGTTTACAAAATTGGCTTACTTTACAAAATTTGCATAGTTTACAATCCCCACAGCTTCCCAGCCGTCGGTCCCACTGTCCCTAGTTCATTTACACCCGCGTGCCACGAGCTGAGGGAGGGAGGAGGGGAGGGAGCTGCATCATGGCTATGGAAGGAGATTTTTAGGGATCCCTCAAAGTGGTGGGATGTTGTCTCTTGGAATGAACTGATGGGAGCATGATGGGAGCATGTAGGGCACGAGGAGTCTTGGATCTCTTCTTCTCTACTACCAAATGACATTCTTGCTGGTGAATCCATGCCATCCTAATCTTCTATTACTAGGACTGAGTTCATTAGAAGCATCTGCATTGATAAAGTTATCTCCCATTGACATGCCCAAGACGACAATGCAGAGAGCCAATGCACAAGTGCTATGTTTGATGCATCTGCATTGATAAAGTTATCTCCCATCGACATGCCCAAGAGGACAATGCAGAGAGCCAATGCACAAGTGCTATGTTTGATGCTGGCCTAGTTTACAAAATTTGCCTAGTTTACAAGCATGGCATGCAGCAGCCCACATCCTCTCGGGATCCCCACACAGCTTCCGAACCGTCGATCCCACTGTCCCCAGTTCATTTACACCCACGTGCCACATAGAGCTGAGGAAGGGAGGATGGGAGGGAGGGAGCTGCATCATGTCCACCATTATCAAAAGAGAAGGGGATGGAGATGCCACTATAACATCATCATCAGCACCATCATTCCTTGCTACATGAATTACAGAAACATACAATCCCCTTACTCTCATCTTAGCCAATGGACAAGTGCTATGTTTGATGCTGGCCTAGTTTACAAAATTTGCCTAGTTTACAATCTTGGCATGCAACAGCCCACATCCTCTCGAGATCACCACACAGCTTCCGGACCGTCGATCCCACTGTGCCCTGCTCATTTACACCCACATGCCACGTAGAGCTGAGGGAGGGAGGATAGGAGGGAGGGAGCTGCATCATGGCCACCATTATCAAAAGAGAAGGGGGGATGGAGATGCCACTTTCTCTACGGCACTATGCTCCTGCAAAAGATCACCACACTCGGCATACATGTGCACGAGAGCACCACCCAGCAAAATATCATGCTCTAGCAGCCCCTGCCTTGATATCTCATCATGGAATTCCTTCCCCTTGTCAATGGCTCCAATCTCAGCAGAGGCTTTGCGGATGCTCGCATACGTCACTTCATCTAGAAGGATGCCCTCGCGCTACATTTGTTAGAAACAGTCCACAGCCTGTTGGTCTTGCCCGTTTGGAGCATATCTTGCAATCGTAGCATTCCAGGACACGAGAGCATTACCCAGCACAATATCATGCTCCAACAGCCCCCATGTGCAGGTCTGTTGCAACTATGCAATCATGCGCTTCCTTCCCCTGCCTTGAGGATGCACGCATAGGTCACTTCATCTAGAAGGATGCCCTCGCGCTGCATTTGTTAGAAACAATCCAGATCCTGTTGGCCCTGAGGGTGCACGCATACCTCACTTCAGTTGAAAGGATGCCCTCGCACTGCATTTGTTCAAAACAGTCCAGAGCCTGTTGGCCTTGCCCGTTTTGAGCACATCCTGAAAACAAAGCATTCCAAGAAGGGAGCTTCTCTTGGATACTATGCGCCTGGCGAAGAGCGCCACAATTGGCATACATGTTCAGGAGAGGGGAGCTTGTCTGGCCTTGCCCGTTTTGAGCTTCTCTACGGCACTATGCGCCTGCAAAAGATCAGCACACTCGGCATACATGTGCACGAGAGCACCACCCAGCACAATATCATGCTCCAGCAGCCCCTGCCTCGATATCTCATCATGGAATTCCTTCCCCTTGTCAATGGCTCCAATCTCAGCACAGGCTTTGCGGATGCTCGCATACGTCACTTCATCTGGAAGGATGCCCTCACGCTACATTTGTTAGAAACAGTCCACAGCCTGTTGGTCTTTCCCGTTTGGAGCATATCGTGCAATCGTAGCATTCCAAGACACGAGAGCATTACCCAGCACAATATCATGCTCCAACAGCCCCTGCCTCGATATCTCATCCAGCAATCACAGCATTCCAGGACACATTTGCTCCTGGCGAAGAGCGCCACACTTGGCATACATGTGCAGGAGCAGTCTGCCAGAGGAGAGAGGAGAGAGAGAACTTCATTAAAACTAGAGCTTTGATTGCATCTTTGCGATGGAACATTTGCAGATACAGGTAGCCTACCCTTCCAGTACCTTGCATTTAATGCTTGCCCTCAAACGTGTAAGGGTAAAGACATCGCATACTTGTTGCTGATGAAGACAGTAGCATCCACAATTCTCTTCCACTTTAGGGTTATGCTAATACCTGGCCACGAACTTGTTCCTAAACTCTATATACCTTTGTACATGAAAAATGGTCTTCTTGTCAGTCGGAATCTCCGGAATTCACCATTAAAAGAAACCCTTGGTAAAGGATTTTATGCACCTATACAGCTTGTAAATTATTGGCTGATGTACTGTTCTTGTTTACCATAACATGTGTTGCTCATGTCTTTATAGGTAATGATCTCAGCAGATGCTTGTGAGTGATTATCTTGTGGCTTTGCAGAAAATATTGTTTTTGCCACATTTCAGTGCACAAGGAATTTTTAGACTCTGGCTCGCATTATGCTGGCAAGTATAAGATGAAAACACATGATTGCACCTGAGGAATGCATGTGCAGGTCTGTTACAACTATGCAATATATTGCTCTATAAGCATTAATATCTTGTGAGCAACAGCTGTGTAATATATTACTCTACGAGCATAAAGTCCTTAACCACTGTATGTACTATCTTCAACTTAATCAGCTCCTGGAGCTGTATTCTATTTTATTTTTTGCCATGTTCTCAGCATTCAATAGCATACAGAGGGAAATTGAGGTTAGAAGGTGAGTGACATATAAATTTCATTTTAATCATATGAATAAATGTTCGCTCTTATTTTTTCCAGGCAGTGGTGCACTTCCTTGGCTAACTCCATCAACTGAATCTTGTCCGATTAATCTTGTCCGATTCGGTTTGTACAAGCTCTTTTCTTACTTTAGTAATCTACATCTATGTTCATAGCATTAAATGAGCCTACTTTGTGTAGGGTGCTCTTGCCTTAGCTTGGTTTGTTGTGGTTGTTACATGTGTATGTTTCTCCATGTGTATGTGCATGAGAGCATGTATGTGTGTGGCACATAGGCATGCATGTATGCCAAGCATGTATGGTATGAATGTATGAATGATATGACATAACATATTTAACTGCAGGTTATCACATCCAGCTGAAATTGAAGACAACACAATAAGCACACCATGGCACCTAAGACTAGAAAGCAAAGAAGTAATGCAAGGAAGGTGGACCATCTAAGCCCCTCTTTTAGATCAAGAAGAGAGAAGGGACAGTTGCAAAAATCTAAACAGCATGCAGATTCCCCCTCTATGCCAGGGCCACGTAGAAGCCCAAGGAAAACAGGTGCGATTGGCACGTCTTCAAAAGCAATCCAAGATAAGGAAGAAATGCCAGCATGCTTTACTAAAACGTCAAAGAAAAGGGTAACATTCATGGACCAGGTGCATGATGGTGGCAAGAATAATGAGGTGGGTACACAAGAAAGTCTTCATTCTACCTTTGAAGTGCCTCTTCAAGATAAAATTCCAGCAGGCATAGAAGAAAAGTGTGAAGGCCAAATCAGCAAGAAAGAGGATGTATTGCCTTATGTGGAGGTATACTTGCCGGATGGGAGGCTTGTACGCCAATGTCGGGCAAGCTTAACATGCCCAAAAAGATTCACTTTTGAGCACCGAAGGAGGCGTATGGTTGACCATCTTGCTAAAGAGCATGGATTGAATGTAGTTATCCCTTTGCAGAAGACAGGTCGGCCAGCTAAGGACAAGGATCTACAAGATGGGAAGATCCTCCCACATCCTAATAAGGAGACTTGGCATAGGCAAGCTGTACAACGATTTGGCAACAAAAATAGGAAATTTCAGCAGAATTTTAAGGCTCATCAAGCAAGGCACAACGCTCGGGCGGAACTCGAATGGGAAGCGCATGGTGCTGTGGCTGGAGATCTCACAAAAGAAGAATTTATTTCTGACTACATGAAGACAAAGACGGCTGCGTTTATGCATAACAAGGCACAACGCTTAGAGCGTATACAAATGCGTATCAATGAGGGTTACAGCCAACAAGTAAGTACCTTGTCTCTTCTTGCACTTCACTTGAGTCTATTTGAGACCTCTAAGCATGTGTGTGTCTGGATATTGTCTTTGTGTAGAGTCGAACTAAAAATCTTCCACCATGGGTTAAAGTTTTAATGGATGAAATTGATGAAGAAGAGCTAGAGGATGGTGAGAATGTGGATGTAAATGGTGAGAATGTGGATGTAAATGATAAGAATGTGGATGTAAATGGTGAGAATGTGGATGTAAATGTGGATATTGGGCAATCTAGCGAGGTACGTCCTTGTTTAATGTTTTGTACATGCATGGTCTACATAAATGCAAGCTTTAATTGTTGATGCTGGTATAGATCCCTCACATTGAGGCACCTCAAAGTTCTAGAAGGATGAAGCTACGCCTACGAAAGCTACCCGTCAAGCGCTCATCTAACATGGTCAAACTCGATTCACCCATCATTGTATCATCACCCGAAGCGAGTGATCCTGCAAAATACATATTTCTTATTTCAAATGGACACATCGATGTGCAATACATGGGAAATAAATGCATAAGAACAGGGAATGCAATTGCTCTTTCTAGGTAAGAGCATTCCTCCTCTTGCTCATACTTGGACCTTTTCATGAATGCTTATTGTTTTGTGCATAACCTAGTTTAGTATTCTGGCATAGTTTACATTTTCAGCCTAGTGTGTGAAAAGCATGCAATTGTTAAATGTGGGTATTTTGCATTGTTTCAATGGTTCACAAGACTAACCAACTTTACGTATATCTCCACATTTCTTCTTGGCTACAGATTGCAGTCTAGTGCACGTATCGAGTTCATTTCTTCAAGCTCCACTCTTATTGCAGAAATAGATGGCTTACTTATGAGATCGATGTTAGACGATGAGGCATCCACGCGAACAATGAATCTTTTTGGATTGTAC